>JAVSCE010000800.1:0-157672 GCA_032199065.1 Smutsia gigantea | reverse complement strand
TTTCTGGGATGTGCATGTGTGTGTGTGTTGGGGAGGAGGTGTACGTACCACTTAGCTTCTGATCTGAGAGTAAAGGTGATTGAACCAAAAAAGACTATAGGAAGGTAAGTTATAGGCAAACAGAAGCCTTACCAGTTTACCTCTTAAATATTTACCAGGCTAAACTTCCTTCTCTTGAGAGGCCATATAACAGAGTGGTGAAACCTGTGGACTTTGGCAACAGACAATCTGTATTCGAACCCTAGCTGCACTCACTGTGTGGTCGGGGGCAAGTTATTTAAATTTTCTAGGTCTCAGTTTCCTTATCAATAAGATGGATGATGATAATAACAGTATCTTTCAAACAGAGTTATTATGAGGATCGAATGAGCTAATGCAAAGTGGTAGAACAGTGCGTTATTTAATAAGTGCTTACTCTATGTCAGCTATAATCTTAGGAATGTTAAGCTCACCATTTTTTTAATAAAAGGTTTATTTAGGTGTAATTTGTGTACTATAAAATTCACCTCTTTTGGTATACATTTCTGTGAATTTTGACAAACACATACAATCATGTAACCACCAGCACAGTCAAAATGCATCACCCCAAAAAGTTCCTCTGTGCCCCTTTGTCATCAACCCCTCTCCCACCCCTAATCCCAGTGATCTGTTTTCTGTCCTTATAGTTTTGCCTTTTCCTGAATACCATATAAATGGAACCATACAGTATATAGCAGAAAACTCATCATTTTTAAAGGCTGACTTATAAATTTGGCAACCAATGAATTCTAAGTGTATTTAAAGAGTCATTACAATTTTCATTTCAAATCAGATGATATATTTTCTGTTGACTTATAGAAGAGGTCTAATATTTTTGAAATGCCTCTTGAATTAGTTCCTTTATGGGTAAGTGGGTCTTTCTCATATGCTCTCTATCAGCCATTAAGTCTCAACCTTGAGGCTGGAGTTGGCAAGGGGAAAGATATGACATAGAGGAGACCTCAAATATTCAGGAAGGGGAAATAAAAGGGAAGTTCCCCTTGTTACCTGAATGGAGAGTGGGAAGAGGAGAGAGTCATGTGAAGTATAGAATGAAATATATGGTTCTCCATTTCCATTTTAGAGGCAGTCTGGGGAGTTGTAGAGAGGACTGTCAAGGGCAGGGGCATTTTGCTTGTTTGTTTTATTTTCTGCAATTCATGGCTTGGACTCTGGGATGAGGTGGCCTGGTGACCTGCCCTCCACCAAGCCTCAGAGATGCCACTCCTCAGTAAACATGCACAGTGACAGTATCAGTTTTCATGTACTATGGAGGGGCTGCTGAAGTTCCCTCATGGAGTGAGAGGAGATAAAGTAGCTGAGTTGAGAGTGGCCCATGGTGACAAGGGGAGAGGACCCTACAACAGAGAGCATGGACTCGTCTAGACCAGGGGCTAGATAGAGGAGAACCTAGGCAGCCAGGAAGCACCCCAAACCCTGGCTAAGAGGCCCCATGTTGAAGCATACCTACAGTCAACTTAGTCGTACACAAAGGTCAGGAGGGAGGGCAGTGGGCAACAGCGAGGACCAGAGCATCCAGGGACCCTTCTTGGATTCTAGAGCCCCTCTACTCTCTCCCCATGGTGATTCAGTGAACACACCCCTCCACCCAATCCCATCTTGTGGAAGCAGAGGGAAGGGCATGAAAACAGAAAGGCTAAACATTTTTCCTCAAGTGTTGTTCGAATTATTGTAGCCAGCTAAGGTGACTCCGTGGGCAAGGTTTGTGAGAAAGTCTAAAGCTGTATTCTCAGCTCACCTGAGCATAATGTGTGTAAATCTCAAGCTCCCGTACACTCCCTTTACAACTTCACAGCTATTTTACCTTAATTTCTAATCTATTACCTCTTGACAGTGGCCTCTTATACTGGAGCTTTAAGAATCTTGGCCTTACAGCTTCAGAAGCTATAGATTTAAAGAAATAGACCCATCCCTCTGGAAATACTGATTTTTTCAAAGTTTATAACTCAGGTGGGCACTTTGTAACTCATCTTTAAGTTCAGGATTACTCCATTCAGATTTCCTCAAATGGGACATTTCTTTGTGGATACACACAAAGGTACATCATACCATCAGGTCCATTTATGCACTTCCATAAGGTAAACATGAGCTTTTTATAATGAGCAATTGGAATGGGATTTGGCTGCTAGGAGATTAAGAAAATGATTATAAATAACAGGAAGAGCAAATGCCCTTTATTTGAGAGCAAATAAACTTGAAGTCTTAGGGCAAGTTACAATGCCACAGTGATAAAGTTTCGTAGTTCCTATTGAAGAACAAACTTAACCCAAGGGAAACTCCCTAGGCAATTATATTCCCCATGTGTAACTAGGCAGAAAAAATAAGAGATTTAAAAAGATAGAAAAGGAACATCTTTGTAGACCTCCATAAAAATTGGATGTTGGAACATGAAATGCTCTCTGAAGTATATCACTATTTTTTTTTTGCACCCTTTTATCACTCTGACACAGGAAATCAATCCTGGGGGAAAGGTGAGAGTCAGCATTTGAAATGCATTGGGAAATTATAAATTATGAGAGCTATTGATAAAACTAGTATTTATAGCTGTATCAAAGATTTTATCTTATTTACATCTGGACTGTAGACATAATCAGAGCCCACTAACCCATTCTGATTTATTAAAGCTGTTTCCATTTTCAAAGCCACGTGAGACTTTAATAGCAGACAAACATACATGAGATAGAGATGCTCTGATAGGGTCACTTGGATCATGATTTAAAATACACCCATTTAAAAATAAAGACCTCCCAAGCCAGACTGTACATTTCTGACATAAATCAATTCCACATTGGCAACAGCAAGGATGTATTTTTGGTATTCATCTACAAACACAAGTTATTGTGAGTGGTGTCAGATAGTGCATAGGCATATAAAGTGTCCAGAGATCTGGTGAATTTCTGATCCTGAAAACTCTGGAAGAGTTTTCCTCAAAACCCTATCTTCAGATTCTATAGCTGGGAGAGACATAATCAACCAGCAAGCATTACCAATCATCTGTCTTAGCACCTTCTCAGTCTACTTCTCCTATGTCTTATTTCCCCTACCTTTGGTGAGGTCTTCAGTTTCATTCATTCATTTACTGATGCATTCATTAATTTGTTTTTTAGTTATCTACTGCTGTGTAACAAATTACCCCCAAGACAGTGGCTTAAAACTAAATACATTTATTATCTCTTAGTTTCTGTAGATCAGGAGCCTAGGCATGACTTAGCTGGGTTCTCTGCTTCAAAGGCTCTTGCAAGGCTGTACCCAGTGTTAGCCAAGGGTGGATCTCATCTGAAGGCTGACTGGGGAAGCTTCCACTCCCAAGTTCATGTAGTTGTTGTCAGGATTCAATTCCTTGCAGGTTGCTGGACTGAGGACCTGAGCTCCTCCTGAGGTCACCCTCAGTTCCTTGCTACATGAACTTTTCCAACAAGGTGGCTTGCTTCTTCAAAGCATGTAAGCTGAGAAGGTAACTAGCAAGATGGATGGTATAATCTTTTGTAACCTAATAATGGAAATGACATACCTTCAGTGTTACATTTCCTATGTTTTAGAAGCAAGTTACTCAAGGTTAAGGAGATTACACAGGCTGTGAATATTAGTAGGTGGGGATGATTGAGCCCTCTTAAAGGTGGCCAATCACATTTGTTAAGAATTTGTTGAGCACCTCGTAGCTGCCTGACACCCTTCCAGGTGCAGGAAATACAGCGATGAGCATCCTTTCTCATAAGACCTATCTGGGGGAAAGGCAGCAGACATTAAATATATTATTGCAGTTGTGATGACCACATTAAAGCAGAAATATAGGGAACAAAAGACCCATTCTGGTCTACATTGAGGGAAGAATGATGTCAAGCAAGGACATTTCAATGGAGACTTGAACAAGGCCTGGCTCAGAAAAGAGGAGAAGGAAGGAAGTTTTCCAGGCAGAGGGACTGGGCTGTGGCAAGAAATGTTGTATTTGAGGAAGAGTAGCTGGAGTATACAGTGAGAGAGTGGGAAGAGCAAGAAAAGGAAGCGGGGGCTTGCTTGCTGTAAGAAGTTTCGCCCATGGCCAATGACAAAGGAGAAGCCCTTGAGAAGTAACTTGGAAGATGCCTTTGGCCCCCTTTTCCTTCTCCTGCGGGTCTTCTCTCTACTGTCCCTGATCAGTCTTGGGCCTGTGATCACACTCAGACACTCCTGAGTGACCTGACTCCTCTTTACCCTGTTACAATGCCCTGTTGGTACTATACTATATAGTCCCAAAGGCTCTTCCTCCTTCCACCTACAGGATTTTTCTAGCAGTTTTCAAACAAAACCAGATGTAGACCCTATAACATAAAACAGACAAAAGCAGAACTTCTTGGATCAAAGACAGTTATAGGAGAAGGGGTACTTGGGAGTACCTTCCCCCACATTCCCATGGGGGTCCTCAAGGCACCGCTCTGGAGTGCTAGGACTCTGTTAATCCCAATGTGAGACACATGTCCCTAGGCCACCCCTTTGCCAACTATTATTCCCAAGGACTCAGTTTTTCAATAAACGTTTACTGAATCCTTGGAGTGTATCAGGCATGTAGTAGACACTGAGAATACAAAAGTGACTAAGACAGTCTCTTTCCTCTGTGAACTCACTGTCTAAGGAGGGGATTCCCGTGGGTGAATGACTCATTACATTGCCATGTGATGTCAAATTACGGACGTTTGGGCAGGGAACTGTTGTGGCTCAAAGAGGACACAGGAAGAGAAGACTTCAAGGGCAGATGAAGCTTGAGTGAAAAGGAATTTGCAGGCGAACAAGAGGCCTAGTGCTACCTGTCTATGAGGATTTGCCCTTGCATCTGAAACCACTCCTTTTACCCTGCCCATCTCTGACCACACTGTCTAGCTGGGATGACCTTTCTCACTATGCTAAAACAAACTGCCTTAGGCTTTAAATAGAAAGGTCTTGATTGATCTCCCAGGTTCTATAACAACCATGTGAAAGCTTGTATTGGATTTTTCATTTCTGGATTGGAATAGAAGATGAGCAATTTCTTACAGTTTTTTATCCAAAATTGTCTTTCCCCACTTATAGAAGGAGAGACTGAGCAGAGAACACTCTTTGTAACCCACCTCAGAGCATCTTCTCCCTACCAAGGCTCCGCACAGAAGAGGGAGTAGCCACCTTTGACCTCCTTTTTGGTCTCAGAGTCTTCGACTGTGGCCACCCATCAGATCTAGCATGTTCTATAGGCCTCTGGGATCCTTTCTGGTGTGCCTTGACAATCCAGAATTCTGGGGTGGGGTAGCTTCCATTTGCTGGTTAATTATCCAGAGATTTGACTAATTATTCATGACAGCTAAAAGCTCAGATCAGTCCTAAAACAGTAGATTCAGTAAATTTAAAGTCTTAAGACAATAAAAGATGCAACGATAGGCCGAGGCTATGTAAAATCAGAACTGGCCATTCAGAGGAAAAGACTTCAAGACCGGATGTTGGGTTGTGCAAGCCAAGCCATCTGTTGTTTAATTGTTTTATCTGCCAGTGACTCATTCAGCATCTTTTAGCTTAGTGTCAGGCCAAGTCTGAGTAATAAGAGCAAAAGAGGCCAACTCAACTTTTTCCTCCTGCATAAGATCTTCCCTCCAACAAAAAGTAAGCTCTGTCTTTTTACTACAACCTCAGACCACCTCTGGGTTTTTCCACATACTGCAAAGCACTAGTATGCTAGTATCTTGGAACATCTACACTTCTTATAATGCTTAACTAAAATTCTATACTGTTTTTCTTCTCGGGTAATGCACTCAGACTGCCTGAGGAGACTGTAAGCTCCTTTAAGGCTCAGGGAATGCCTTACCCATGTTGGTATTTATGGTTCTTTCCCATTTCCAATTTAGCACAGGGTCATGCAAGTAGGCACTCTATAAATACGTGTGAATGAATAACCATGGCCCAGCCCATGTACATGTAGCCAATCTCACTGACATGAGGATGACCTAGCCAGGACACGTGAGGAAGGAATTCCGGAGGCAGTCTGGGTGGGCTGCACATGTCTCACAGCTGTCAGGCAACGTCCACAGACCTCATACCAGGTGCATGTGAAAGTCAACATCTTTATGTCTTTAAAAAAAAAAAAGTCCCTGGTCAAATCTGCCTGGACTGTGATTTCCATTTACTTAACCCCAAATTGGACTACACATCACTAGGCTTCACTTGCGCTCTTCCCTTTAGTTGTAATTTAACTATTTTTACCATGTTTCACTTCTTTACCCAAAAGAGCAATCCCTGAAAACAACCAACCAGAGGATTCTACTAAGGGCAGCATGGTTTCTATTTCCTGTCCGCTATGACCATTTACTCAGATGACAGGTAATCAGAGTTTCAACTCCTTCAACTGAAACGGAAATTTGAAAAGCAGGTAATATGACCAGAGTGTCATGAAGCTCTTATTAAGTCAGGATCTGTTTTTTAGTGCAAGTAGAGACCTCATGCTCATAGCCCTGGATGACCATGGAAGGAGGGGGTTAGTCTTCTGTCCTTCGGACAGTTTCCTCTGGCTTTATGACTATGGGTGACTCATTCAGCAGTCTGGCAACTTTCTTCCTGCCATTAAAGGTGAGAAGGAGAGTGGGCATATTCTGAAGGATATTATGAGAATGAATTGCTTTTTGTTCATCCCTTTTAGGAAAAGATACACCAAAAAGTGTGGATTCCTGGATTCATCTTTTCCATAAACTGTATCCTCTTCCTGTCTCCCTGATTTCTAGGAATAAGACCATTTGCTACTTCAGACACCTTTCCAGAGGCAACCAGTCAAGTCTTACCAAGTCTTTCTTTCCCAAAGCCTGTGCATCTGTCCTTTTTTATATGTATCATTCGTCCTCTTAGCCTATTACCGAGGATGAGTGAAATGTAAGCCGTTGTACTGGTTGCACTGGGTAGAAATAAGAATGAGACAAAGAGGTGGATAGAAATAAGAATAAGATGGAGAAATAGATAGAAATGGAAATAAGACTTGGTTCTCACCATTAGGAAGTTTACAAAGCTTCTTAAGGATTACAATTCTCAACTATTTCTCAGGTTTTTTTCCTCACATGTGAGAAATTGGAAGTTCCAAGTCTAATCTCTCATCTGCAATCTCTTATTCATTTTCTCTATCAAGCACTCATTCTACTGCCAGATTAATATTTCTAAGTAAACATTTTAATCATGTCATTTCATGGAGTTAAAACTTTCAATAGCGCTGCACTGCTCACAGGAGAAAAATTTACTCTAAATTTGTTTTAAAAATTCAAGAGCTTCTAAAATCTGGAATGAATTTATTTCCTGACCTTACTTCTCACAACTTCCTGTTGTAAATTTTCTGCTTGGATAAATTGGTTAGATTACTAAAAGTATACATCCTTACAAAACAGCAGCAGACTCACAGACACTGAGAAGTGACTGGTGGTTATGAAGGGGGAGGGGTTGGGGTGGGTGCAGGATGGGAGCAGGAGGGGGATAAAGGGGCACAATAATGCTCAATCACAATATAAGTTGATCACAGGGACTGTTGAACCCCTGTGACGTAACTAACATTTGAAAACTAACATAAGATTGTATATTAACAACACTTTAATTAAAAAATAAATAAAAATAAAAACGAGTCATCCAAATTCCAAAAAAAGTAAGTATACATCCTCTTCCCACTGCAATCTATTTGTGCATATATTCAAGGATGGATTGGATATCTTCTGTGAGGCAGTGCCGTTATAAGAGATGGAGCACGGTTTCTGCACTCAAAGAGCTTATTGTTTAGTCCAGACTAGAGGCAGCGAACCGACCGGGGCAATGATAGGAGTGCACTGGACACGCTGAAGCACCGGATGTGCTGGGAGCCCACGGAACCGCGCCTACTCCAGCCTGGGAGAAGCCAAGGAATGTTCCTCGGAGAAAAGGAGAGACATCTAAAGCGAGACACAAAGAACGAATAGGAGTTAAGCAGTAAGTTGAAAGAAAGTGTGTACCAGACAGAAAAAACAGGGTGTTCTATGGCCAGGTGATGAGAACATGTTGAGAGAACTCAAATCAGAATAGAATGTGAAATACAAAGGTGTGTGCGCGCATGCCCACACATGCGTGCATGTCGAGATAGGGAAATTGCAACGGGGGCTAAAGAGGGAAGCAAGTCCAGATTGCTTGAGATCTCATAAATCAGGCTAACAGGTTCAGGCTCGACAGGCTTGAAGCAACAGAGTGGTATGACCCGCTTTGGCTGTCATCTAGGGACTGATCAGGAATGGAGTGTTTGGGAGCGTTAAGTAAGGCCTTTCTTTCTAGGATAATTATTAATGATCTTGTTAACATGTTTGATTAACATCCCTGTATTAGTTGTGAAAGTGTAAGGAATCCAATTGAATCGTTCTTTGAGAATTCAGGTTCTTGCAGGTCCTTAGAAGAACCATGTGAGAGATTTGCCTAAATCAATAGAGAGAAAAATTAATCACCTGGTATTTCATATCAAATTATTTTCATAAAGATAATCACTACCACTGCTTGAGTGCTTACTACATGCTCAAACACTCATGTTATTTTGTATGAGATACACATTCTTATACCCATTTTAGAGATGAGAAAAGTGAGACTCAAAACAGTTTGAGGATCTGCCTTGAGGTCTTAAGGTTGATGGTAAATATTTGCTTATTATGAACAAATAAAGCTGAAATTAGAACCCAGGTGCAGGTAATTTTAAAGTTTTATTTAGCTGAAATTTACTCTGCATTAACCAAAGATATTTCGGATATTTCCTCTCCAATATCCTTTCTCATAAGTCCAGGTGTACAGGTGACTCTATGCTTTGCCCAGAGTGGTAGGTATATAACAAACCCACATAGCACTGGATTACAAAATGAGGAGTAAAGGAGGGAGACACGCAGGAAGAGAGTGAGGGATTTTTTTTCATTAAGGTATTATTGATATACACTCTTACGAAGGTTTCACATGAAAAAACAATGTGGTTACTACATTTACCCATATTATGAAGTCCCCACCCATACCCCAATGCAGTCACTGTCCATCAGTGTAGTAAGATGCCACAGATTCACTGTTTGCCTTCTCTGTGCTACACTGTTTTCCCCGTGACCCCCACACCATGTGTACTAAACATAACACACCCTCAATCCCCTTCTCCCACCCTCCCCACCCACCCTCCCACACCCCTCCCCTTTGGTAACCACTAGTTCCTTCTTGGAGTCTCTGAGTCTGCTGCTATTTTGTTCTTTCAGTTTTGCTTTGTTGTTATGCTCCGCAGATGAGGGAAATCATTTGGCACTTGTCTTTCTCTGCCTGGCTTATTTCACTGAGCATAATATCCTCCAGCTCCATCTATGTTGTTGCGAATGGCAGGATTTGTTTCCTTCTTATGGCTGAATAATATTCCATTGTGTATATGAACCACATCTTCTTTATACATTCATCTACTGATGAACACTTAGGTTGCTTCCATATCTTGGCTTTTGTAAAAAGTGCTGCAATAAACATAGGGGTGCATCTGTCTTTTTGAATCTGAGAAGTTGTATTCTTTGGGTAACTTTTAAGGAGTGGGATTCCCGGGTCAGTGAGGGATGTTTTAGGGCAATTTGGATGGGAGAGCAGAATTTAAGCCATGCACTGTGAGTAGGACTAATGTTTCTCTCACTGACTTCAGCTCAGACCCATGCCTTATAGGAAGAGCTAGTGGGCTGGAGTGAAACTGCTTCTTGCCTATGGCCCATTTGAGAGATGTAATGAATGGTTCCTTACATAAGGCTCCCTTGTATGGAAGTACACAAGCACACAGAACTGAATCCTCCAAAGACAGAGGCCTGTGTCCAGGTTTTAAAAACCACCAACCAACCCGACTCAGAAACAGTCATGCATTCAGATGTGCAGGAACTGAACAACTTCAGGACTGTTCCCAGCCAACAGCACAGGGTCAAAAACAAACAGCAGCAGCTTGCTCACATGAGGTTTCCAGGAATCATCCTCCCCAATAAGGAAAACAGGCAAAATCTGCTTGTTAACCAATTCCAGTCTGACAGGGTAACTGTGGGTCCCTGTACGGTTTGACTATTTAATAACGGAAAAAATATGAAAATGATCCAAAATCTTGAAAATAGGTTAGGAACTCAATGAGAAGTCAGAACATTTCAGCTGATAATTCTACCACTTCCTAGGAGCTAAGCAGAAAGACACTTATTGCAACATTGCTCATGATTAGAAAACAACTTAAATATCCATTAATGGGAGACTGCTGATATGCTAGTGCAGTCCTATCGTGGTACACCATAAAGGATATAAAACAAGGAAGAAGGAAGTACAGCTGGGGGCTAATGACTACTCATAGGGCTAGTCCTCCCTGTCATCAAGTTGAGTGAAAAACGAGCAACTCTCTATCTTTTTCTAGAATAAATGTATTGGAAAAAGTTCAATGAATATTCAATGAAATAATGAATTTTGACACGTGTGCATGCACATGGGCATGAGTGTGTGCACGTGCATAAACACACACAGTGAGACTACACAAATCAAAGTACAGAACACTCTCCAAACAGCTGAGACTCTTTCATGTCTCTTATCAGTGAACTCTTCTCAGGAATGTTTTAGAGATAATACCCAGTACTTGTAATTAGGTTACATGATATGCACTTCCATACATCATTAATAGGAGCTTAATTAGTGGATGCGTTCTATAAAGCAATTTTATAATAGCATCAAAAGTATTAATGCTTAAATTCTTTACTAAGGAAGATTTGATCTTCTTGGAATCTATCCTAAGCAAGTCCTATGAGATGAAATAAAACACATACATATGAAGATGTTCATCACTACAAAAATGATATCTAAAAATTAGAAATTGGGGAGAAGTAGGTCAAAGGATACAAACTTTCAGGTAAAGAATAAATTTTGAGGATCTAATATACAGCATGGTGACTGTACTTTACAATATAGTATCATATACCTGAAGGTTGCTGAGAGTAGATCGTAAGCATTCTCAGTACAAAAAAAAAGCTAACTGTGAGGTGATGGATGTGTTAATTACCTTGCTTTTGTCAGTTTTTCTAAAATGTGCATGCATATCAAATCATCACGTTGTACACTTTAAATATATACAGTTACATTTGTCAGTGATGGCTCAAGAAGGCTGGGGAAAAATTAAAGCACACAAAAAAATTAGAAATAGGCTAAATACCCATCATAAAGGAATGGTTAGATTATAATATGCCCACTTGGTGACATGGTTTGCAGTCATTAAAAATTAGGTTTTTAAAAATGTTGTGAAATGAAAATATAGTCACAGTGATTAGATACTAACTAATAAGGATGAAATAAAATGAGAAACTCAATATGATCCTAATTTTGAAAAGCATTACTTTCATGGAAAAACAGCATTAGCTTGGTGTTCTCTCTAGTTAATAGGAATATAAGAAATTTTAATTTTGTAGTTTTGCTTTATGTATTTTCCAATAAATTTTATAATCGCATGTATTTCTTTTATAATCAGAAGAAAACCTTATTTCAAAAAGCAAGGAAGGAAAGCAAAAGAGTCATTGTTGGTTCAGTTATTTCAAGGATGAAGTAAACGCCTTTCCAATGTTGATTGCAATTTCCATACAATTTACACTGGAGACTTAAGTGATGGAAACAACAATTCACAGAATAGATCAAAAGTCAAATGTACTTCTGTGAAGAATTTTATGACACATATCTTGTTTCATAGATAACTGATAGAGGTTCATCCTTGCAGTGTTTTATCAAAAGGAAAAGACCATGAAAGCTGCATAAAATCTGTGCTATTCCTTCAGTGGGAAAAAAGGGGGAAATAAAAGAAGAAGCTCAAGCCTCTATACTGACTCATTTTCATCTTCTTTCCAGAGTTCACAAGAGAGGTCAAAATCTCCCAATCTGGAAGCTTCTGGAGGGAACCCAAAGTCCTCCTAACACCCACATAACGTATGTTACTGCATAAGCAAATTCTGACCTGCTCCTTAGTAGTTTTAAAGTTCTTTACCAAAGAGAAAGATTTGAGGCCAGAAGCTGCATTCCTGGTTGACCCTTAAATAACTTCTTGCTTTACTTTTTCGGGAAGTTGGAGGGAAAAATAAATATGCCAAGATCTGTGTAACACAGTCCATATGGATGGAGCAGGAAGACATTAGAATTTTAATTTATATTTTCATATCACCTTTTAAAAATTTCTATGGCCTGTATATAATTTTAAAATAAATATTCACATATGTGTGTGTGTGTGTATATTCATGATCACATTTTTAAGTGGTGGAGGTATATGCAAAAAAAAATTAGAGACGGTCAGTTTAGACCAGAGGACTCAGCCTCAATTAACTGCAAAGCATATTGTAACTAATGTTTTACTGACAATAGTGAAATATTATATCAGTTTGGGATTTTAAAAAATCAGACCAGATTCAAGATTATCACTCTCTCAGTAAGCTTAAAAAAAATTTTTTTTAATTTTAAAGACTTTATTTTTTTTAGAACAAGTTTGGGTTCGCAGCCAAGTTAAGAGGAAGGTACAGAGATTTCCCATATACCCTTTGCTCCATGTATGCATAGCCACCCCCATTCTCAATATCTCCCACCAGAGAGATACATTTGTTACTATTGATGAACCTACATTGATTAGCATACCATAACCACCCAAAGTTCATAGTTTAGGGATCACTCTTGATGTTGTAAATTCTATGGGTTTGGACAAATATGTAACAGGTATTTATCATTATAGTATCATACGGAGTATTTTCACTGCCCTAAAAATCCTTCTGTGCCTTGCCTATTCATTTGTCCTTCCACCTTCCAACCCCTGGCAATCACTGATCTTTTTACCATCTCCAGAGTTTTGCCTTTTCCAGAATGTCATATAATTGGAATCATAGTATTTAGCTTTTTCAGATCAGCTTCTTTTACTTAGCAATATGCATTTAAGCTTCCCATGTCTTCTCATAGTTTGATACCTCATTTCTTTTTAATGCTGAATAATATTCCATCCAATATTAAAAAGAAATGTCTGTATGTACCACAGTGTATTAATCCATTCATGTACGGTTTGGTTGCTTCCAAGTTTTGACGGTTATGAAGTAAGCTGCTTTTAAAACGATTCATGTGCAGGTTTTTGTTGGACCTAAATTTTCAACTCCTTT
This sequence comes from Smutsia gigantea, assembly GCA_032199065.1. NCBI lineage: Eukaryota > Metazoa > Chordata > Mammalia > Pholidota > Manidae > Smutsia > Smutsia gigantea. The sequence goes on along the minus strand of JAVSCE010000800.1, from coordinate 144,509 downwards.
GGGCAAGTACCAAGGAGCTTGATTGCTGGACCATATGGTAAGGATGTATTTAGTTTTCTAAGAAACTGCCAAACTCTCTTCTAAAGTGGCTGTACCTTTTGCATTCCCCCTTGCAATAAATGACAGTTCCTGTTCTACATCCTCACCAGGGTGTGGTGGTGTCAGTGTTCCAGATTCTGGCCATTCCCATAGATGTGTAGTGATATTTCACTGTTGTTTTAATTTGCATTTCCCTAATAACATATTATTATATGGAATATCTCTTCATATGCTTATTTGGCATCTGCTTATCTTCTTTGGTAGGGTGTCTGTTAAGATCTTTGGCCCATTGTTTAATCAGGTTGTTTCCACATTATTAAAGCATTTTAAGAGTTCTTTGTATATTTGAATAACAGTACTTTATGAGATGTGTCTTTTGCGAAAAACCACTGAATTATATAGTTCGAGAAAGTGAATTTTATGGTATGTGAATTATCTCACTTTTAAGATTCTATGAAAAAATATTGATGACTAGTCTCTATTCAGATCAACCAAACGCAAATATCTGGGGATAAGGTCTGGGCCTTTGAATCTTTGAAGGCTCCCTGGTGATTTTGAAGCACCACAGGCTTATACTCCATTGCGTTAAATAAACCATCAATCTTTTTTATTGTGAATTTATTGGCAGAGATTAACAAGGTTTTGACTTTCCATTGCTCTGATGGTTAATTTTGATAGGGCGTATGTAGGAAAAGGCGTAGAGTAATTATAGCTAAATTCACCCATGCCAGAATTCACGAGTGCTATCAACAACAAAAAATTATTTCATTATATTATAATGTGTTTTTTAAAAAACAGTTTTCCCCAGAGCTAATCAGTTAGCATCTCCTCACCTATTCTCTGCATGGTAATATTACTGAAGAGCCTTCAAAGAATGTAACATTACTTTTGATGATGGTGTCAATATAACAATGTGCAGTGTCAGGTTTTTGTTTTGTTTTGTTTTGCTTTGCTTTGTTTCCAGTGTACTCCTCGTTCAAAGTGCACACGGGGATAGCCATGGTAACTCCGAGTTTTGAGGACTTCTCCCTTCACACATTCCCAGGAGTGGGATGCAGCCTTCAGATCCTGGGTGGTCCAAAGTTGTGGGGTGGGGTGCTTGAAGCGAGCCTCAGTTAAACTATTTCACCTGCCTAAGTGAAGGCAAGAACCACAACTGCTCAGTGGTTTTGAATTCTACTTTGTCATTTGTTGTATTCCTACTTAATTCCAAAGAGGAGGTTGGAGAAATCTGCTTGTTTGTCTAAGAAAGTAGGCCTGATAAGCGAAGTATTGGATTTCCAACATGGTTCCTTAAGCAGAGAGAGAGAGCCTAATAATTCCCCCCTTCACATGGATCCTGTGTGTCATTTTGTAATCCTATGATGAGAAGCAGCAGGACAAAGCCATGCAGAAGACACAGATGCAAGAGCAAAGTTCTTGCACACTCCACTAGGAAACACCTCGTCTCTGCTAAGATATTCACATCATGTGCATATTTTTGTTATTAGAAGAGGTTTGCACATTTGAGCAGTAACCATCCTGAAACATGTAAGTAAACAATGGTTTTCAAACTTTTAATCTGCTATTAATAAGCATAATGGATGAAATGCGAAACACAGTTCAGGAACGTATGGTTATACAAAATAATCCCACCTATAACTTTACAATTTTTTATTCCACACGAGAAAGCATATCAGAACTGAAGTAGTGGAAGTAATGTTAGCAATTATTGATTCTAGTGGTGGATATAAGCCTCTTGTTCATTGTACTAGTCTTTGCTAATACTAATTAAGTATATTAATAATTAATTTGGGGAGTCAATTCAATAGAAATAGATTAGTATAATCTATCGAGGTTGGTTCAATATGGGATAATGCTGAATCTATTGAATGTAGAATCACTCTAATAATAACCTCCGTTTAACCAAACTGCTTACTAGATACTTCTGTCCTAGTTGTGGTAGAGTAAACTGGTACCCCACGGGCTTCCCACTATAAACAACTACAAAACTAGGTAAAATCAATTTTTTTAAAAAAAGCCATTTTCAGACACTGAACAACCTGCGGGGAGGACTATGTAATTCTTGAAAGAAGGGGAAAAAAACAAATTACATACATACAAAAAAATTTTACTGATGAATTTTCTCAAAAGGAAAGAAATAATACTAATCTTATACAGCTGTTTTTAGAAGACAGAGGAAGCGGTGCACTTACAAACTTGTTTTATGAGACCAGAATTACTCTGATATCAAAACCAGAGAGAGACATTACAAAAAGGAAAACTACTGACCAGTATTGTCTTGAACATAGACAGAAAAGTCCTGAACAAAATTCATCAAGCTGGGCCCAACAACATAGAAAAAGAATAACCATCATGATCAAATGGTACTTATTCCAGAAATACAATGTTAGTTTATTTGAATACAAATTGATACAATTAAACAGAATAAAAAAGAAAAATCGTATGATCATCTCCATTGATGCAGGAAAAGCATCTGACAAAATTCAACACTCATTCATGATTAAACTAAGCCAACACAGAATAAAAGGAAATTTCTCCAACCTGATAACAGATATCTATTTATAAAATCTGTAGCCGGCAATGTACTTCATGGTGAAAGATTAAAACATTTTCCCCCTAAGATCAAGATCATGGCAAGTATGTCTGCTCTTAACTTGGCTAATATAGGCCTTAGACAATTTTACCAGAGGTCTTCAACAGTGTAATAAGAAAGTGAAAAAAAAAGAATAAAACTGTAAAAAAAGTGAAATAAAGCTGTCCTTATTAGGAGATGACACAATCATATTCATAGAGAATCTTGAACAACTTAACAAAAGCTACAAGAGCCATTAAGTGAATTTAGGAAGTATACAGTTTGCAAGGTCAATATACAAAACTCAATTGTGTGTCTAGGGTATGTACTTAATAAGATATATGTAAGATATTATATACTCTGAAAACTGTAAAACACTGCTTAAAGAATCAAAGGAGACAAATGGAAAGACGTCCTATGTCCTCTTAAGATGACAGTTCTCCAAAAATCGATCTAAGGGGATTCAACACAAACCCAGTCAGAATGCCAGAAGACTTTTTTGTAGAAATTGACAAATGGACTATAAAATTTTATAAAAATTTGAAGGGCCTAAAAGAAATAAAGCAATTCTGAAAAAAGAAAATGAAAAAAGTTGGAGGAAATACACTATCTGATTTCAAGATTGCTATAATGTTATGGTAATCAAGACAATATGATGTTGGCATAAAGACTGAGGAAGAGATCACTGGATTAGAGTACAGAACAAGAGTAACCTACATATATTGACTTTTTTTACCAACATACCAAGGAAACTAAATGGGGAAAAGAAATACTTTCATCAAATGGCGCTGAAATGATTGGCTGTTTATGCAAAGAAAAACCAGCTTCAAGCCAAACACAAAAATTAATTTTCTGAGATGAATTGTAGCTCTTAAGCATAAAAGCTGAAATCATAAAGCTTCTAGAAAAAAACAGAGGGGGTTATTTTTACAACTTAGAGATTGGTAAATGTTTGTCAGGATCCACAAGGCACTAATCATTAATAATAATAATAAAATGAACTTACCAAAATTTAAAACTTCTGTTCATCCATAGATACTGTTAAGACTTAAATAAGCAAGCTGCACATAGGAGAAAAATACAGCACACATAGCTGACAAAAGGCTTGCATCCAGAAATATATGAGTAAGCCCTATGACTCAGTAATAAAAAGATGAACAAGCAATTTTTAAAAAGTAGTCGAGAAGACTTCTGCTTCCCAAAAGATGGAGCAGACATGCTTTTCCTTACTCCTCCTGCTAAGTGCAACTAAAAACTCTGATATTCTATATAAAACAAAGAGAAAAAGCCTCTGAAAGATGGGAAGAAGGCAGACCAAGGATGGACTTCAGGAACTGAGGAACAAGGTAGAGAGTTCCTGAGTTTTCTTTTTGCTTTGTATGTCCCAGACTAGATGCTGGAAAAGCCGGCATCCTGGAAATGCCAATGGGTGGGCACGCACACACATACACATACTCCCCTAGAAAAGCCTGCTGGCTCTAGCCAAAGGACCAGATGGGGACAGCCTAGGAAGACAGAAAACTGTTAGACAATAATTACTCTAGTTCAGCCAAACACTCCAGAAAAAACTGCAAGCAGAATCCCATCCTCACAGCAAAGGCCAAGTAGGAAGCCTTGACCTCTAACCCTGGTGAGGTTATAATGAAGCACCCCAAGCCTCCTCCCAGCCCCACCCAGGGTGATATCAGAGGTTACAGGGCTGAAGATTTAGTCCTGGCTTTACTTGAGTCTTTGGGTCCAATTGTTCAACATTTCTTTGTATGCTATGAAGCAATGAATTGCCTTTTTAGACTAAACTACTTGAGTGGGGTTTAACTAAGAGCCCTAATTTGACTTAAAATTATTTTTTTCTGCTACCTAAACTCTTGTTATGTACTCTATTATCTCAATTTCCTATCCTTCCAGGCTTCTTACTGAATTCTTCTCTTCCCTTTAATTATGTTGGCCTGCCTACCCCACTTCTGCTAGTGCCCAGCTTGGTATCCTCTACTGCATATGCTCTATCATGATGTTTTTTTGATGAAATCAATTTTATTGGGCTATAATTTGCCTACAATAGGTATCCATTTAAAATGTACAATTTGATGAGTTCTGACTCTTGCATGTACCAGTGAAACTACAACTACCTACAATCAATATAATGAATATTGTCACACTCTCAAAAGTTTCATCTTGTCTCTTGGTACTCTGTTCCTCAGCCCCAAGTTTTTTTGGTCACTATATTTGCATTTTCCCTCTAGTTTGTATTTACCCTAACTTTGTGTCTGGCTTCTTTTGTTCAGTATGTATATTGCATTTATCTGTAGTTCATTCCTTTTCATTGCTTTGTAGTATTTCATTGTACAGATATACAGTGCATTTTGTTTATCCACTTACCAGGTGATTTGGGCTGTTTCCTGTTTGGGCTATTGTGAATAAGGCTGCCATGAATATTCATGTACCAAAAAAACGATGACATCGAAGTGTATTTATTAATAAGGAAAGATGTTCATGACTAATTGCTAAATGAAAAATATGGGTTACAAAACGGTTTATATAATATGAACCCATTTTGTAAAGACATATCTGTGTAAAAAAGTAAACGCATAGAAAAAAGTCCAAACTGTTAAAGATGGTTATCTCTGGGTATTGAGATCATATGATATTTAAATTAAAAGACAAAGTGGGCAAAAGACTGGAACAAGCACTTCACAAAATAAGGTATGTGAATAAGCATATGAAAAGAATGCTCAGCGTCTTCAGTCACCAAGGAAGTGCAAATGAAGCCACAATGAGATACTACTACAGATAGCACCGAATTTTGGCAAGGATAGAGAGCAACAGAACTTTCATATATTACTCATGGGAATGTAAACAACCACTTTGAAAATTGGTCTGGCAATTTCTTGTAAAGTTAAACGTGCCTCTATCCTATGACTCAGCAAATACACTCCTAGGTATTTACCCAGGAGAATGAAAACACTGGACACAGGGAAGACTTGTGCATGAAATGTTCAGAGCAACTTTACTCATAAAATAGAATACTCCAGGAAGGAAATCAAATTTCAAAAAATTTACCTTGTTCTTTACTCTTTTCCTGGCCTTGGCCTCAACAACTAGAATAACAACAAACTAGAAACAACTCAAATGTCCACCAGCAGGAGAACAAAGAAACAAAATAGGTATGTCCATATAGTGGAATACTACTCAGCAATTAAAAAAAAAACTAACTTCTGATACAACACATGGATGGGCGTCAAATACCATTATACTGACTGAAAGACAACAGTGGCTGTCTGTGGAGTAGGAGCAGGCGAGGGTTGGCTGGGATGGGGATTGAGGGATATTTGGGGGGTTATGGTAGTATTCTGTGTTGTGTGATGTGTGTGGTTTACACAGACGGATGCAACTGTTGAAACTCGCCAAACTATATTTAAGATCTTTCATTTTCCTGTATATAAATTATACTTCAATCAAAATGGGATAAGTTAAAAAGAAACAAAAAATCTTTTTGTTGTAAATTTTCAAACGTACAGCAAAAGCAGAAAATATACTATAAAGAACACTCTGTCACATTTGAGTAATCATTTACCAACTTCAGCTACTGACAATAAATTGTTTAAGACACATGTCACAACTGATCCCCACATGTTTGTGAGCAAAGAATGATTGTGTTCACTTTCTAACGAAAGGGTTTTTTTTCCTCCTTGACAGGTCTCATGGTTTGAGAAATGGTGGTATTCTCTAGCCTTCCCGGGGATTTCAATGGAATGTTAGAATTTGACCCTTTGACACCTATTGGAAAAAATGTCATCACTTTCAAATACCAGCAGTGCTTCATTGTTCCCATTCTATATTTCCTTTTTGGAGGAAACAACCAGGATTGATTGACTGATTGATTTTTAAATAAGCTCAATATTTTTCCCATTTTTGCAGCTAAAGGACTACAGTGATAGTTTACGCTGTACTTCTCTCCATTCATGTTTTGGAATATGAACTAATGGAAGGAATGAATGAGTAGATGGTGGTTAGAATGGTGTTTTGACCAATTATTTGCTATGTGATCCTGAATAAATTTCTTAATCACTCTGACCCTCACTTTCCACATCGATAGGAGTAAGAATGCCTAATGTCATAATAAAGTGTCATAATGAAAATTAAAAACTGTCTGTGAAAATGCCTTGACATGTGCCAGGAGCTCAGTAAATATTACTGTCTTACCTTGACCCCTTAATCGAAGACAAGAACGAAGAGCATTGCCCTCTCTGTATTTCAGGGGTACTTAGGGGAATTTATACAAGTCTAATTTGAACCATTTTACAGGTGAGGTGGGGATGGGTGGGTCAAGGTGGGTGGTGGTGGGAGGGCTGAGAGAGTCTCACCTTTTATCTCCTTAGAACAAGAGCATTTTATAATAACTGATGATGAAATATTATCTGCAGTTTCTATTCCTCTCCATGAAAGAGTATTTGAAAAAACACTTGCTGTTGTTGTGTTTTGCTTTATTGTTTTTTTTCAGTGGGATGCACTGTCTGGGACTTGGCTGCTGTGCAGAAGGCCAGCTTTTCCCTGAGCTGGTGGTGGACACTCATGTCAGTGCAGGCTGCAGTCTTGACTCTCAAACTCTGAACAATGCTCCCCAGTGTGTGGGCAGGGAGGGCATATGGAGGCCTCTCTTGTGGCCAAATGCCAGCTCTCTGCCCTTCCTTCAGTTTTGTTTAAAAACAAGAACTGTTTCTGCCTTTGTTACCCCCTACAATGCACTAGACTTCACTGTGAAGCCCAGCCAGATCTCTGTAATAAATTGCCTGGGAAGCCAAGGCTGAAAAAAGAGGAAAGAACAAGGTAGAATGTTCTGAAATCTCTGACTTTCTTTTTAGAGTATTCAGGATTACCTATTCAGAAGGGACAGGGTTTTACTAAGGTGGGCACTGGAGGTTTGCAGCCTTAAGTTTGCAGGAAAAGTTTGGTTGGTTCATTTACAAGTTTTTGCATTGAGGGTGAAATGTTTCCAAACTTAAAAAAAAAAAGGCAAACTAAAACAGGTTTAGAGTGTTACGAAATAGCACATGTGAAATAGCTGTACAGCATGATGTAAGCCTATAGGGTAGCTGACTAAATCTTCGCAACAATTCTGCAGTGTAGGTAGTATTAGTATCCCTCACTCTATAAATGAGGAAAGGAAGGCTCAAAGAGATTATGTGCTTCCTTGGTATCGTATAGACAGAGAGAATAAAATTAGGTCTTGAACCAGGGCCTCCTGGCTCCAAATTCCCACCAGGCAGTCTGTCAAGGCTGGATGTCAGTTTCAATTCTTTTGAGAAGGATACAAGTTGATTCCGCTAATAGAAAACAAGCTTTGGAGTAATCTTTCCTTAAGCACAGACTGTGAGAGTGAGGATCCAGAGAGTGACAGCCAGGCAGAGGTACAGGAACCAGAGAGGATGTGGGGCACATGAACAGCAATCCCTTGCAAGGCAGATTCAAGAGGCGCTTCCAATGGACTCTCTTAAGTTGGATCACCTTTCACACATCTCCTTTCTGAGGTTGTATCTCTTTTCCAGACTGGGAACAACCAAGCAGAGTGAAGAACAAAGGAAAACAGAAACATATATCATTTCCAGTGTGGGTCAAGAGTACCATCAAAATGAGGAAGAAACTCATGACTGTACAGACAGAAGACATGAAGACATTTTTTTATATTAAAAACAGTGTCCCACCAAGTACAAAGTTTGTTTGACACTTTTTTGTCAGCCCAATGTACTTTTGCTAGCAATGTTGACCACTGAATTATTTTCTTAGCACAGAATTTCCAGTAACCCTCCCACATCATTGCAAACATCCTGTTCCCAACTACTGTTCCTCTTCTTAGCCCCTTATTACAGGCAGCAGGAGAGCTGATATTCAGCAGAAAATTAACTTGGCAGGGTATGTACGTAAAGGCATCAGCTTTCAAGGGAAGGAAGTTTTTGTTTTGTTTTGTTTTGTTTTGTTTTACAAAGCATTGCTTTTTACTTGTGGTATGGCTTTTGAAGTTATGGATTAATTTTTGAAGATAGAGATTTTGGGTTTAGTACAGTTCTCAGTACCTGGAAAATATTCAATACATGTTGTTGAACAGAATGTTTAACATGTACTACCCTTTGACCAAATATAAAATATTTTATGAGTCATTCTTCGGTTTAGATAAGCTCATAGGAATAGGTGATTTTTTGGAAATTGGGGAAATTAATTCGTGAGGACTGTGGGCCCAATTTAAATTCTGCGTCTTCAAACACACTTTTAAAAAGGTGCTTTTGACCCCTTATTAGGCACAAAAGAAGCGCAGAGCAAATGTACACCTCTTAAATCAGCTGCACATTGGAATCACCTGGGGCTGAAATGTATAGTAGGAATTTTTTTTAATACTGCTATCAGGCTTCAGATCCAGAAATTTTTATGTTATTGGTGATCTACAGTCTAGGCTTTAGGGTTTTTAAAACTTCCTAAGAAGTTCTAATGGACAGAGAAGCTGGACATCACCATCTTAAAGGACTGAACACATGTCGCACCGACTAAGTACCGGGCACCAGGCTAGGCACCTGGTACCCTTTGTTTTCCTAATGTGGGAATTAGGAATCAGAGGTTATCTGCTTAACATCATAGAACAGTTAAGTATTAAAGTTGGAAAGCAAAAAAAAAAAAAAGTTCCATGACCTGATATTCATCTTGCCATTTACATTGTCGCAATTAAAGGATATGCTAGTACAGGAGCCAATGCATCGACTTTTGAAAATGAAGGCCTGAGTAAATGAAGATGAACTCCGCTGAAAGCGAGAAGGATGCTGAAGAGGCCTCAGGATGCTATGTGAAGCAAGTTCTTAGATTTATGTAGAAATAAAATCTGGGCACAAAGCCACTGGCTAGCTATTGCCTTCTAGTGCCACGTTCTACTTTTCAAAACCCAGCAATGTCCTCTCTTGAAATGGAAATTGCAGCTTCATGTTACGAAGGGCCTGATGTCAGCCCCTATTGATTTGGCATCAGCGAGGTGTTCAGCCATTGAGAAGCTGGCCTGGGTGGCCGCCATAAAGAAAATAGGGCTGACCTGTCTCCAGTGGGGGGACTCACAGAGGCCTACAATGGCAAAGTCGGTCCTTTCACTGTCCCTGTTGGAAACCAGCAGGCTGTGGCAATGAGACTGTGTATCAGTTTCAGATACCCGAACTGCTTAGGAATCCAGGGAGCAGCTATTTGGTTAAGAAAAATGAAACTAAGAAAAACAAAACTTTAACCAAACCCAGCTGTAATGGTGATGGAGAAGCTCAGGGCTTGCTTGAAGGTGGTTTGTGACTTTATGTGCGTGTGTGTGTGTGTGTGTGTGCGCGTGCACGCTGTGTGTTTTTTGGCATGAATAGCCCCTTATTCACAGTACTGTGCTTCAGGTGTCCCATCGATGCTTCCTTTTTCTCTCCAAACTTCCCTCCCTTCAAGGTCTCTCCTCCATCCTTATAAACTGTCCCTTAGTTTTCTGAGAAACATATGGACTGAGCACTATTTGTGAACATTTTAGTGTCCTGTCTACAGCAGTGAGAACTATCCATTTCAGTACAAAAGAAAAATAAAGGCAAAGGCAGATGAGAAAGGGAAGCACACAAAGAAGGAAATTGCCAAGTAGAGGAAGTGACGGGCAGGTACTAAAACTGCAGATACAGAAGAACAGACAGCATAAAACAAAGATGGAATGAAAGAGAGACAGGGAAAAGCCCAGAAAGAAAAGTGAGCAGAGACAGAAACTCAAAAAGAGCTAAGCAGAGACAGAGAGACAGCCAGTCAGTAATGGGAAGAGAGAAAAACAGAGACAAACAGCAGAGAAAACCAGACAGGAGACAGAGATGATCAGAGATGAAGGGATAGAGACAAACATGCTGAGCTATGAGCATAGAAGACAGAGGGAAGTGAACTGGGAGATGGAGGTGAGCAGAGAGGCAGAGCCAGGCAAGAGTGAGGGAGGTTTTTTTATGCATCCTCATAGAGAAACAAGACCCTGGATTGGCGTGCCAGGAGGTTCAGCCCTTCCAGGCAGGGCCATTGAAGGGTATGAGTTTAGTCATCCTAAATAGAAACAGGATCCCTTCTTCTCCAAGCCCCAACCGTGCTGCGTTTGGAGGGCAGCATGGTGAATGTGGCTTTCTATGCCAGCACTGCGGGCCATGGGAGGCCCTCACGGAATTGCAGCATGTTGGCACTGAGACCCTTGTGGTGGATGTGTGTGCTTTCTTGGCCAGCCCCTCTCCATTTACCTCATTTCCAGTAACAGCCTCCAGTGTCTGTGGAGGAACAGCCCTGCCCTACGTTCAGTCCCTGTGGTTTTGGTGGCATTGACAGCACCTCCCGAGCACCCTCCATTCCAGGGACAGGGTACGACTCAGGCTTGGCACATAACCTGGAGCACCAGTTCCTCCTGTGGCTGGTGACTGCTCCGGCGACAGGCACAGAACTCAAGGGAGGCAAAACAGAGCCAGTTTGGGGGTGAGTCTGGGCTCCAGACAAGCCCTCAGATTCAGATTTAAACCGTGGAGACATGTTGGCTGGATCTGGGGCGGCCATCTTCCCAACCTACATAGTCTGAAAACAAAGCCAACACACTGAACTGCAGAAAGTATAAAGTGAAGAACAGCTGGGTTCTTGTGGCGGCTTTTGAACACTGATCAAACAGTTCTGAAGTCAGAACTATCTCTAGACCTTTTAATTACAAAAGCCAATAGATTATCTTTTTCTTTTGCAGTTTAAACCGGTTTGAGTATGATTTTCTGTCACTTGCCACCAAATCCTAATTGATATAATGCCTTGAACATCTTGTATCACATTTGACAGAAACTGAGTTTAAGTAACATAACTTAGATTTTAGTTAGTAAGTGGCAGCATATTTAGTAAGGTTTTATCTACCATGTACTCCATTCAACTCACTTTTTCGTTCTTTCTCCCTTATTTTATTTTTAAATTAGGCTATAGGGCCCACTTCCAATAAATGTTCTTACTCTAGTGACTTCATAAGCTCTAGAATTGCCAGCCCCAAGCAATGCTTATCTTTGCTCAACTAACTCCCCTCTCTATGAAGTTTCTCCCTTCCTAGCCATAGTAAGCAGAATATGACAGATGTCACTGATACTTTTATTTGAACCTACTGAGTAGAACATTTTAAAGAGAACAGTAAAAAGATACCAAAGGAATGCATTTCTAATGCAAGAATTCCAAGTATTGTAACCATAAAGTGGCTAGAGGACATACTTTGTAATTGCTGAACCTTCCTAGAATTCTCTGAACTGTCAGCTCTGAGCACTAGGTCCAATATTTACAATATTTTTGTGAGATTGCCGATGAAAACTTACTCAAGAATCTTGAAAAATGTCTCCCATGTAACATATTTAGAGCAGTGGTTCTCGAACCTCATTGTGCATTAAGTCACTGGAGACTGTTGAAACCATGCCCAGGATTTCAGCTCCACGGAGTCTGGGCCAGGGCTTGAGAATCTGCATTTCTGGCAAGTTTCAAGTAATTTTGATGCCACAGGTCTGTGGGGGGGTACCACACGTTGAAGATCATGTTTACATTGAAGGATACAACCTGAGAGAGATCAGCCAGGTGACAAAACATCAACACTGCTATGCCCTTGAAGTTAAGCCCCCCACCCCCACCTGCAGCAGAGACGTGGGCTACAGCTTGAGGTGCAACCTGGACAGCAGTGGGAGGGCCCAGGGAGCCCCGCAGGGGAGCCCACTTGTGAATCAGATGCAGGACTGCAGCCAGGGGTCTATGAGCGCTAGGATCCCCTGATGCTTGTATGGTGGGAAAACATTTTTGAAATACAAATTTAGGGTTTTTTATTTCTGATAATTCCTGTTACTCCAGGAACATCCCCTGTCTACCCTCCTCCCCCCACTCTGTTCCAGGCAATAGCTAGAACTGTTCTTTTTCATTGTGCCAAGGGATGATGTAATACCAGAAACAAGAAGTCTATTTCCTGGCTTTCTAGCATCTAGGTACACAGGCGAGCCGGTTTCATGCAGCCCCTGCAGTTGCACAGGGCACTCCTCAGAAGGACTTGGCACTTAGGCTTAATGCTCTGCCGTGGTTGTCTTGAAATTCTTTGTCATTTCCTCCTCTTTGTACCTGTGATTTGTAAAGTGGAGTATGCTAGGATGATGGAATGCACCCCTACGATGTGGAGCCTTGACTCCAGGGCAGTCCTGCCTCCTGCTGTCCCGTGGGTTGGGTTCCCTGCCACCTGTTCCCCAGTTCTCTGGGGCCACAGGCCCACTTGGCCTCTTCCTCCCTGAGTTGTGCTGTGAGGTCTCCATCCACACCTAGTGTGGGCCTGGGACCAGGTGCAGAGAGAGGGAGAGGGTGTCAGACTCCCGTTTACACACCTCTCCACATCAGTGGTGGGAGGCAAGGCCACTGCATTTTCACCTCAATCTGCAGGTGCCACAAGCCTCAGAAGGGTCCCTTGTCCTCCCCAAATTCCCCCAGTATATGCTATGGTGAACAGTGCAATCCCTTCGGGACTGTCTGCTGAGGGTTGGTGCTGTGGGCCCATGGGAAAGGGAGGGGACTTCCAGAGCCCCTACCCAACTCTACATTTTCATTTTGCATCAGGTCCTCAAAATGATGTAGCTGGCCCGCACACAGGCCTGAAACAGATCCTGGACACCCCTGTACCCCAGAAGAGCAGAGATGTAATGCAGTGCCCCCGACAGACCTCAGAGGTTTTCACATTTCCCAACATTGTGTGGGAAAAGAAGACTCATCCTCGGCACCTCAAATTAATAAAAAGAGCTGAGCTGAGAGGAAGCTGGAACTGAAGAAGCCTTGGGTCAGGGATGACATCACAGTGACCCGCACTGTCCAAAGGCCAGAGAGGAGCAGGCATATTCAGGGAACGCCAGCACCCAACAGGCAGTGATCCAGATGAGGGGTGTGAGTGTGTGTGAATCCCACCATTGACAGGTTAAGCGCCTACCGTCAGATAAGATAAAATGGAGGTCTGAAGTAAAAAATAAGTTCACTTATAGACAAAGAGCGTTGAATTTCTTGCATTCTGGAATTTGTGGATTGAGGTTTCTCTTTGCTACACTTGCCCAAAAGATGGGAAAAAGAATCTGTAGAGACATCTGGTTGAGAACATGCAAGGAAAGGAAACTTCTTACAGGGCTGAGAGCTGGGGGAGACTTGTTAGGCACGGCAAGGGATCACTGTTAGAGGATCTAAGAAGGGAACTCTGAAAGCTGCCTGCAAAAGCCAACTGACCCAGGGGTCAAGGACCATAGGGCTGAGACTGTCAGAGGAAGCCGACCTAAGGAGCAGTATCAAGGCATAGCTTCCTTGTAAGAGAATTTTTTACATTGTCCATTGAACTATTTTGTTCTATTATGGATACATGTTCCTTTTGGTCTTAATTTTGGAGAACACTTTCCTTAAAGCAACTTAAAGTGGTTTGGGGAAAAAAAAATGTTGGCTGCTTAGGGGCACCGTCTGGATGCAGGGGGAAGAACAATACTGGATGAAAGTTAACAAGAAATGAGTCTCAGGAAGGCTGAAAAGACTGAGTTGACTGGGAAGCCTGTTCTCTGTATTAGAAAAAAGTTTTTGGATTTTTTTCCTTTTTATCGATCACCTCTAGTTTTTCTACAGCAAACATGCTGTACTTGTGCAGGTTTTTTTTAATATAATTTATTTTATTATCATTAATCTACAATTACATGTGCAATATAACGGTTATTAAACTACCCCATCATCAGGTCCCCCCCACCAACCCCATTACAGTCACTGTCCATCAGCGTAGTGAGATGCTATAGAATCACTACTTGTCTTCTCTGAGTTGTACTGCCCTCCCTGTGCCCCCCCAACATTACATCTGCGAATCGTAATGCCCCTTTTTCCCTCTTATCCCTCCCTTCCAGCCCATTTTCCCCAGTCCCTTTCCCTTTGGTAACTATTAGTCCGTTCTTGGGTTCTGTGAGTCTGCTGCTGTTTTGTTCCTTCAGTATTTTTTCATTGTTCTTATACTCCACATATGAGTGAAATCATTTGATACTTGTCTTTTTCGGCTTGGCTTATTTCACTGAGCATAATACCCTCTAGCTCCATCCATGTTGTTGCAAATGGTAGGATTTGTTTTCTTCTTATGGCTGAATAATATTCCATTGTGTATATGTACCACCTCTTCTTTATCCATTCATCTACTGATGGACACTTAGGTTGCTTCCATTTCTTGGCTATTGTAAATAGTGCTGCAATAAACATAGGGGTGCATCTGTCCTTTCAAATTGGGCTGCTGCATTCTTAGGGTAAATTCCTAGGAGTGGAATTCCTGGGTCAAATGGTATTTCTATTTTGAGTTTTTTGAGGAACCTCCATACTGCTTTCCACAATGGTTGAACTAATTTGCAGTCCCACCAGCAGTGTAGGAGGGTTCCCTTTTCTCCACATCCTCGCCAACATTTGTTGTTGTTTGTGTTTTGGATGTTGGCCATCCTCACTGGTGTGAGGTGATATCTCATTGTGGTTTTAATCTGCATTTCTCTGATGATTAGCGATGTGGAGCATCTTTTCATGTGCCTGTTGGCCATCTGAATTTCTTCTTTGGAGAAGTGTCTATTCATGTCCTCTGCCCATTTCTTAATTGGATTATTTGCTTTCTGTTTGTTAAGGTGCATGAGTTCTTTATATATTTTGGATGTCAACCCTTTATCAGATACGTTTTTTATGAATATATTCTCCCATACTGTAGGATGTCTTTTTGTTCTACTGATGGTGTCCTTTGCTGTACAGAAGCTTTTCAGCTTGATATAGTCCCACTTGTTCATTTTTGCTTTTGTTTCCCTTGCCCGGGAGATATGTTCATGAAGAAGTTGCTCATGTTTATGTCCAAGAGATTTTTGCCTATGTTTTTTTCTAAGAGTTTTATGGTTTCATGACTTACATTCAGGTCTTTGATCCACCTTGAGTTTACCTTTGTGTATGGGGCTAGACAGTAGTCCAGTTTCATTCTCTTACATGTAGCTGTCCAGTTTTTCCAACACCAGTTGCTGAAGAGGCTGTCATCTCCCCATTGTACATCCAAGGCACTTTTATCAAATATTAATTGACTGTATATGTTTGAGTTAATGTTTGGATTTTCTATTCTGTTCCACTGGTCTGTGGGTCTGTTTTTGTGCCAATACCAAATTGTCTTGATTACTGTGGCTTTGTAGTAGAGCTTGAAGTCAGGGAGTGTAATTCCCCCTGTTTTATTCCTCCTTCTCAGGATTGCTTTGGCTATTCGGGGTCTTTTGTGGTTCCATATGAATTTTAGAATTATTTGTTTCAGTTCATTGAAGAAAGCTGTTGGTAGTTTGATAGGGATTGCATTGAATCTGTAGATTGCTTTAGGTAGTATAGCCATTTTGACAATATTTATTCTTCCTAGCCAAGAGCATGGGATGCATTTCCATTTGTTAGTGTCCTCTTTAATTTCTCTTAGGAGTGTCTTGTAGTTTTCAGAGTACAGGTCTTTCACTTCCTTCGTTAGGTTTATTCCTAGGTATTTTATTCTTTTTGATGCAATTATGAATGGAATTGTTTTTCTGATTTCTCTTTCTGTTAGTTCATCATTAGTGTATAGGAAAGCAACAGATTTCTGTGTGTTAATTTTGTATCCTGCAACTTTGCTGAATTCAGATATTAGTTCTAGTAGTTTTGGAATAGAATCTTTAGGGTTTTTTATGTACAGTATCATGTCATCTGCAAATAGTGACAATTTGACTTCTTCTTTACCAATCTGGATGCCTTGTATGTCTTTGTTTTGTCTGATTGCTGTGGCTAGGACCTCCAGTACTATGTTGAATAACAGTGGAGAGAGTGGGCATCCCTGTCTTGTTCCCGATCTTAGATGAAAAGCTTTCAGCGTCTCGCCATTAAGTATGATGTTAGCTGTGGGTTTGTCATATATAGCCTTTATGTTCTTGAGGTACTTGCTGTCTATACCCATTTTGTTGAGAGTTTTAATCAGGAATGGATGCTGAATTTTGTCAAATGCTTTTTCAGCATCTATGGAGATGATCATGTGGTTTTTGTTCTTCTTTTTGTTGATGTGGTGGATGATGTTGCTGGATTTTCGAATGTTGTACCATCCTTGCATCCTTGCATCAGATACGTTTTTTATGAATATATTCTCCCATACTGTAGGATGTCTTTTTGTTCTACTGATGGTGTCCTTTGCTGTACAGAAGCTTTTCAGCTTGACATAGTCCCACTTGTTCATTTTTGCTTTTGTTTCCCTTGCCCGGGGAGATATGTTCATGAAGAAGTGGCTTTGTAGTAGAGCTTGAAGTCAGGTTTGCTAATATTTTGTTGAGTATTTTTGCATCTACGTTCATCAGGGATATTGGTCTGTAATTTTCTTTTTTGGTGAGGTCTTTGCCCGGTTTTGGTATTAGAGTGATGCTGGCTTCATAGAATGAGTTTGGAAGCATTCCCTCCTCTTCTATTTTTTGGAAAACTTTAAGGAGAATGGGTGTTATTTCTTCTCTATATGTCTGGTAGAATTCAAAGGTGAATCCATCAGGTCCGGGGGTTTTGTTCTTGGGTAGTTTTTTGATTACCAATTCGATTTCGTCGCTGGTGATTGGTCTGTTTAGTTTTTCTGTTTCTTGCTTGGTCAGTCTTGGAAGGTTGTATTTTTCTAAGAAGTTGTCCATTTCTTCTATGTTTTCCAGCTTGTTAGCATATAGATTCTCATAATATTCTCTTATGATTCTTTGTATTTCTGTGGGGTCCGTCGTGATTTTTCCTTTCTCATTTCTGATTGTGTTTATGTGTGTAGATTCTCTTTTTCTCTTAATGAGTCTGGCTAGGGGTTTATCTATTTTGTTTATTTTTTCAAAGAACCAGCTCTTGGTTTCATTGATTTTTTCTATTGTTTTATTCTTCTCAATTTTATTTATTTCTTCTCTGATCTTTATTATGTCCCTCCTTCTGGTGACTTTGGGCCTCATTTGTTCTTCTTTTTCCAATTTCAGTAATTGTGTCTTTAGACTATTCATTTGGGAATGTTCTTCCTTCTTTAAATAGGCCTGGATTGCAATATACTTTCCTTTTAGAACTGCCTTTGCTGCGTCCCACAGAACTTGTGGCTTTGTGTTGTTGTTGTCATTAGTCTCCATATATTCTTTGATTTCTGTTTTGATTTGGTCGTTAACTCATTGATTAATTAGGAGAGTGTTGTTAAGTCTCCATGTATTTGTGAGCCTTTTTGATTTCTTTCTAAAATTTATTTCTAGTTTTATACCTTGGTGATCTGAGAAGTTGGTTGGTAGGATTTCAATATTTTTGAAATTACTGAGGTTCTTTTTGTGGCCTAGTATGTGGTCTATTCTGGAAAATGTTCCATGTGCACTTGAGAAGAATGTGTATCCTGTTGCTTTTGGGTGTAGAGTTCTGTAGATGTCTGTTAGGTCCATCTGTTTTAGTGTGTTGTTCAGTGCCTCTGTGTCTTTACTTATTTTCTGTCTGGTTGATCTGTCCTCTGGAGTGAGTGGTGTGTTGAAGTCTCCTAAGATGAATGCATTGCTGTCTATTCCTCCTTTAATTCTGTTAGTATTTGTCTCACATATGGTGGCGCTCCTGTTTTGGGTGCATATATATTTATAATGGTTATATCTTCTTGTTGGACTGACCCCTTTATCATTATGTAATGTCCTTCTTTATCTTTTGCTACTTTCTTCGTTTTGAAGTCTGTTTTGTCTGATACAAGTACTGCAACACCTGCTTTTTTCTCTTTGTTGTTTGCATGAAATATCTTTTTCCATCCCTTCACTTTTAGTCTGTGTATATCTTTGGATTTGAGATGCGTTTCTTGCAGGCAGCATATAGATGGGTCTTGCTTTTTTATCCATTCTGTTACTCTGTGTCTTTTGATTGGTGCATTCAATCCATTTACATTTAGGGTGATTATTGATAGATATGTACTTATTGCCATTGCTGGCTTTAGATTTGTGGTTACCAAGGGTTCAAGGGTTGCTTCTTTACTATCTAACAATCTAACAACTTTCTTGTTGTTATTGTAAACACAGTCTGATGTTTCTTTATTTCTCTCCCTTCTTATTCCTCCTCCTCCATTCTTTCTATAATAGGTGTTATATTCTTTGCCTTTAGTTAGTATTTGGATGGTCTGCTTTCTTTGCTATGATTTTATTTTCTCTGGTGACATCTTTTTAGCCTTAGGTGTGCTTCCATCTAGAGCAGTCCATTTAAGATATCCTGTAGTGGTGGTTTATGAGAGGCAAATTCTCTCAACTTTCGTTTGTCTGGAAATTGTTTAATCCCTCCATCATATTTAAATGATAATCGTGCTGGATACAATATTCTTGGTTCGAGGCCCTTCTGTTTCATAACGTTAAATATATCATGCCATTCTCTTCTGGCCTGTAAGGTTTCTGTTGAGAAGTCTGATGATAGTCTGATGGGTTTTCCTTTGTAGGTGATCTTTTTTCTCTCTCTAGCTGCCTTTAATACCCTGTCTTTATCTTTGATCTTTGCCATCTTAATTATTATGTGTCTTGGTGTTGTCTTCCTTGGGTCCCTTGTGTTGGGAGATCTATGAGCTTCGGTGGACTGCGAGACTACTTCCTTCCCCAGCGAGGGAAAGTTTTCAGCAATTATTTCTTCAAAGACACTTTCTATCCCTTTTTCTCTCTCTTCTTCCTCTGGTACTCCTATAATGCGAATATTGTTCCGTTTGGATTGGTCACACAGTTCTCTTAATATTCTTTCATTCCTAGAAATCCTTTTATCTCTCTCTGCCTCAGCTGCTCTGTACTCCTGTTCTCTGTTTTCTATTCCATTAACAGTCTCTTGCATCTCATCCATTCTGCTGTTAAGCCCGTCGATCGCTTGTCTGATTTCTGTATTGTCTTTCCTCAGTTCCCTCACTTCCTCCCTCAGCTCTTGCACATTTCTCTGTAGGTCCATCAGCATGGTTATGACTTTTATTCTGAATTCTTTTTCAGGAAGACTGTGCATTTCCATCCCTTCAGACTCCCTCTCTGGGGTTGTCTGGTTGATTTTGGTCTGAACCATATTCCTCTGTCTTTTCATGGCTATATGATTGGTCACTGATAGTTGCCACATATGTCAGCTGGGCTCTTTAAGACTTTTAAAAGAGAAGAAAAAAAAAGAGAAAAAAGAAGAAAAAGAAGAAAGAAAGAAAGAAAAAAAAGAAAAAAAGAAAGAAAAGAAAATACAAAAACAAAACATAACAACAACAAAAAAACCCAAAAAATGCCCACCGGACGTAGATTCTGTGGGAATGCTGTAGGTGGCGCTATTGCCCCACTATTCCACAGCTGTGACTGCGCCACTCCGCAGGGCCCTTTATCGCTCTGGCAGGGGTGGGAACGAATAAGAGGCTGTTGATCTCAGTGAGAAGTGTTAAGTATGGCTACGCTTCCTCAGTCGCCAGCTAAGGCGTCTGAAACTCCCCAGGACTCCCAGCCTGCTGGGCTGAGTGTGCTGGGGCGATCCGGCTCCTCCGCTGGGCTCCTGTCTCTTTAAGACCGCTGAAGAAAAGCGCTTTTTTTTTTTCCTTCCCGGAGCCGGCTGCAAGCACCCTGGCGCGATCCCTGCTCAGATCCTGCCCCTCTGTCTCTCCAATCTCCACTGCACTGCGCAATGTGGGTCAGCGCTCCCCGCGCAGATCACCAGGGCTGGCTACTACTTCGCGGAGTGTGCTTCCACTCCCTCCCGGCTCTGAATCCTCTCCTCCCGCCGGTGCGCTGGGGTCGGGGAGGGCTCGGGTCCCGCCGGGTCACGGCTCCGTATCTTACCCGCCTCTTGGGGTGCCGAGTCCTCTCGGGTGTAGCTGCACGCTGTGCGCTTTACTGTGTATTCTCGTCTCTCTTTTAGGAATAGATGTATTTTCTGTGTTTTCGTAGATAAATATAGTGTTGGGAGGAGATTTCTGCCACCCTGCTCACACCGCCATCTTCCCGGAAGTCAACAACTGCCTTTCTAGACTAAGACTAGGGGGACATTTTAGGGGTGCCCCATCAGATTAAATAACCAGGAGCTGACATTAGATTCCAGATGTGGTGATTGCTAGAATTAGAGAGGAGACCCTCTAAATCTGTGCAGATAAGGTCCAAAGAGGAGTGTTAGCTGAGCCCAGCCCCATCCACCCCTGAGCGGATGAGACACCATTTGTCCATGGGTCCCCTCAGGAGAAGGAAGAGAGGCTTTGGCTGGGGTTCATTCATCCCAGACTGATCAGCAGATGCTTCCTAAGTACGTGGTGTGCGTCAGCCACTGTTGTAGATGCTGATGGTGCAGCAGTGAAGGGAACACAGAAAAATCCTTACCTTCGTGGGGCCCACATTCTACATAGGACACACCTTTATGGCTTACAGAATATCTGGTACCCTAGCCTAACTTCACAGACATAAAATAAAGGATTCCAGGTCCTAGGATTTGGTGAGGGAGAAACCTTAAAGATCATCTAGCCTGTAGGTTTGTTATGTCTCTGAGGGTCACACACTTCATTGAGAATATCACAGAGGCTGCAAACCGGCACTCGAGTGGTGCAGCCTTCAGTTTCAGAGGGTTTCAGACTCATCCTCCCTGTCTCCCCAGCTTCAAACCTCTGATCTGGCTCTGCCACCCTGAGAACATTCCTCAGCGTCTGTGCTAAGAGGGGCTTGCCACATTTTTTAAGAGATGGGGAGCTTGCTTCCTGTCCAGGCAGCCCTTTCCTCCTAGAGTTTATAGAGACTATAAACTCTATACACAGTGCTTTGTATGCATATACAGATCTACTCCATACTTTTAATAACTTGTTTTTAACCCTGTTCCCTGTCGCTAAGCCCTGAGGCTGGGACCTGGCACAGATATGTCCAGCAGCCTTTCGCTGATATTCTGATTTTCTTCTTGAAGGTGCAGAGAGAAGTGTCTACTTCGACCTTCCTCCTGGATTTGGGGGCTATTATGAGCCTGGCTACTATCCTTTTCCCTGAGAGAGAAAGACTCTAATAACATTTCTGCTCTATAAAGATGCTGGCCTAAGATAGGCCTCCTTAATCTCGTCCACCCTCTGTTTACCTTCTTATCTGGAAATATGACTGGATTTGCAAATTAGCCAAAGGAAACAGAGACATGTTTTTAAGGCTGGCGACTTGCTTTCTGAGCCTGCCAGTATTTACAAGGCTTAAATGACTTCTCTGTTCTTGCGTTGTGTGGGAGGAAAAAGAAAACTCCTACCTACAGCCTGTGGGAGAACAGTGTCAACAACGTGCCCCCCGCCCCCGTCACGCTCCCCGCAGAAAGCCAGTTTTTCTTTTCACCAAAGTCTAGGCCAGGTGAAATCCTTCAAAAGGACAGGGCCAGATACTGGACTGTGAGAGTTCCTTCTGAAGGGAGGGTGGTGCAGGTCACAGCGCTTGAAAGAGGTTGTTATTCAGAAAAAAACTGGCTGAAGGTTACGCAGGAAGTAACCGGGTCTGTGCGATCTTTTCAGGTACAAGCCCCAAGAGACCAGAGGGATTGTCTTGATTCACGAAATGGGTTGAGCCATGAGGCAGGAGTTGGAGTGAAAGGTATTTTATGTTCTTCGGCTCACTTCAAGCTGTTTTTGAGCCACGCATTCCTTAAACACCACCACCCAAGAGCTGGATGTTATTATGGAGATGCCCAGGGGCTGGGCCACTCCTTCTGAGTCCTCATGGCATGCCCGCCAAGATGGAATCATTGCCGCCCATGTCCTCAGATTCACAGAATTAACTTAATGATGACTCGGGGTACATGACACACACTAAAAATTACCTATCTTAATAATGCAGTGAACGCTCGTGACCTGGACTTAGAAGCTCAGAGGTCGATACCAACTCACATGTGAGCACATGGCCCCCTGCCCCGCTTCATCCCTGCCGCCCCATCAGAGGTAATATCGTCCTGAGCCCCATTCATTCCACCACCCTCTGGCTTTCCTCTTTATGTAATTGGATTACATCTATGTGCATTCATAAATATATGTGTATATTTCACTTTAGTTGTAACTTTTTCCAAAGGGCTACCACACTTCACATAATTTTAGGGACCTGGTTTCTTCCATGTAATACCTGGCTGATACTCATCCACCTCATGCATTTCTCTGTAGTTTATCCATAGTGACGGCTCTGGAAGATTACCCTGGGGGGAATATCCCGCAGCTAATTTGTACCCTCTTGTACTCGTGCGTTTTTGGTTGGGTAATTGCTCACTGTGTGGCCTTTGAACATTGTCGTGTGTTCCCGTTTGCCAAAGTGGTTGGGCCGATTTACACACTTCACCAGGAATGTAAGAGAGAGCCTTCAGATTACATCCAGTGCAGGGTTTGGAACGGTCAGATCTAAAATTTTTCCCAATGTCATAGATATAAAAAAATTGTCTCCCATTGTAGTTTTGATTTGCATTTCCTTGATCACTAATGATATACACACACACGTATACATACGTACATATATATAATTTTTTCCTGTTGCATGAATTGTCTGTTTCTTCTGATACTTTATTGCATTTGTTGTATTTTACTTAGTGATATATTTTTTTGTGGGAGTGGGTTCCATTTGTTCTTGTTACTAACCCAAATGAAAGAATTCACATCTGCATTTTATCAGTGGAGAAACTGAGTGTCTTAGAGGTCCAGTGATGTGCCCAAGATCATGTAGCCATCCATGGAGGGCCTGTTTGACCTGGGGTACACCCAAGGTGATGGGGCCGTGCTCCCTTCCTGCTGCATAGTGTATGGACCTGGACCGTGAGGTGTGGTTCCAGCCCCAGCCTCCCTTGTCTCTGGGCTGCAGTTTCCTCATCTGTGCCCTGACGGCTTTTCTTCTAGCAAAGCTCTGTGGACCTGTCTCCAACTTCTTTGGTTCTCACTGCTCTTAAATACCAACGTGATGGAGAGACATCCCCTGCCAGCCCCGCTCCACCTGTCCAGAGAGAACACTGTGTCTGGACTGGCAGGTCCACAGAATGTCCTTGACTTGGAGCAAACAAAGAAAGTGCTAACATCTTTCTTATTCTTCCTTGATTACTACCAGCCATCTTCCTGTTTGCAGAAAGCCATTGATTAAACGTAGCAGAAAGGAAAATGAAGGATAAACACTGGGATAAATTTTGTTGATCTTATCCATCCAACAAATACTTATTAAGCACCTGCAATGATCTTGGTGTCCTGGGCAGAGAGCGCCCTTAGGTGTCAGACAGACATGAGTTTGCTGCCTTTTACTCGTTACAGGGGCTTTGACCAAGTTCTTCCACATTTGGGTTGCTTCCTCGTTTTGGCTATCACGAGCAGTGCTGTTACGAACACGGGTGAGTTTTTTTATAGGACCCTTGGGAGGGCAAAATGAGATAGAATATGCCCCAGCACACAAGAACTCAATCAACAGTAGTATTGATGAAGGTGGATCTTACTGAAGGGAGGAAATGTCAGTGAGAAAGTGCAAGAAGTCTGTCTGGAGGACCATGACTGGATTGCCAGAGGGCAACCAACTTATGTGCACATTTGAAGTCATGCAGATTGAGAGACATGCGTCCTCACTCAGTCAGATCTTTGGGTTTGGGGCTAGACACGGAGCTAGAGACTAATAGTAGTAACAGTAAACATTTATACAGTGCTCACCTGTGCCAGGCCCTGGTTCTGAGTACTTAAAAATATTAACTCATTTAATGCTCATAAGAGCCTGGTGAGAGAGGCCCCAACTCTAAGTCCCATTGTACAAATGAGGAAACTGAGGTACAGAGAGTTTAATTAACTAGTCCTAAGTCACAAACTAGTCAGTGTTTGAGCCAGGGTTGGGATCCAGGCCTACAGAACCATGACATAATGAGCAGAGCAAATCCCTGGCCTTGGGGGCTCAGTGTACTGGGACAGACAGATGTCCCAGTGTCGTGTGATGATCCTGGGACAGACGGACATCCCAGTGTTGTGTGATGAAAAGCATTTGGATGGATTCACACTGAGTGTTGATGTCTACCTCCCAGGAGATACACTGGGTTGACAGAGACAGTATATCTCATCTTTGTCTCATTCCCTGATGTATTGTTAAGATTTTTATTTTATTGTTTATATTGAATATCTCTTGCTTTGGTTATATTAATAAAAAAATCACCATATGGGCAGATACAAAACAAAGAAGTATGATAGAGGTGACACCAGAGATGTGGACCAGTGCTGTGGGGCCCAGAAGAGGTGGCCCCTTACTCAGAGGAGGAGGTGAGGAAGGGTTTTGCAGGATGGGTAGGAGTGCACTGGACAGAGATGAGCAGAGAGATTATTTCAGAAAGACAACCATTTGGGTAGAAGCAAGTATAGTTGCCCTCAAAGTAAGAAAAGTGTTGGCCCATGGCATGGGCCATAGAAAGCACTCCATTAACATTAGATTCCCAGCCCAGCACCAGGATAGAGGCACTTGGTGCCTCTCTCCTGGATTCTACTCATTCGTGTTATATTAGGATTTTTTTTTCTGCAGCCATTGACACAGAACCAAACTCTGCATTTTGCACAGCACACGTCTGGCAACACAGGGAAAGCGGAGGTTACTCCTGCTCGTTTGGCAGAAGAGACTCAAATAGGCAGGCGTCTGTCCCCACCCGACCCACCCCTCAGCTTCCGCCTCAGGCAGGCTTGCCCTCTCGGTCTGCGCCGCCATCCCCCTCCCGAGCTGTGGGCACGGCAGAGCTAGGCTGTTCCTCCTGGTAGCTCTCCCAAAAGCCTCGGACCCCCTGAGGGGCCCAGACTGAACTGCAGTCCCGTCCTGAAGCCGTCCCGTGGCCAGGGCACTGGAATGTGCCGCTGGTGAGACCTGGGTCACTATCATGCCTTAGGGACTGGAAGTAGCGTTCTCCCTCCCAAACCCCAGCTCCTGGGTGGGACAGGGCAGTTCCCCTCCAGGACCAGCAGGGTGGTGCTCCCAGAAGAGAGAATGGATGTTGGGCTGGCCAAACCAAACCAAACCAAACCAAACTGAAAAAGCAGGTTTTTATAAAAAAAAAACTGGTCTTGTTAATTATGATATGAGCTCGGGTAGGGAGCCCCGGATATTTCCACATGGAAACTCCTCGTGCATCTCTCTCTGATCTCATGAAGAATTCGGGTGAACCAGGGGGAAAGCATCACAGAACACGGTTTTTTGTTTTTTTTCCAGTTTATCTCTCTTATCTCCATTTTTGGATATTTTCAGACTGGGGAAATGTAACCCCTTGGAATACATTTTTTTAATATTGTTTCTTATCCAAGAAGTGACTTACTTTTAGAAACACTCATTCAAGTGCACTGTTGTCATTGTTTTTCCTTCTGGGTGTTTCCAAAGGTGAGCTCCAAAGACCCTGTCAGGGCGCTTGCGTGAGGGGGTTAGAGTTCATTCCCAAAGTATTTCTGAGGCTTCCAGGTTGCCGTGCATGCAGATATCAGCAAGGTCACATGTCTTGGGGTGTCTGTTGACTTTGAGAAATCTGTGTTCTTTGGAGAGTTCTTTTCCTGACTGGTAACCACTTCTCAGCTGGGCCATAATGCATAGATACCTGCAGCCTAAGGAATGGACACCTGATCAGGGGTTCAGACTCCAGAATTAGGCTTGTGTTCAAATCCTGCCTCAACCACTTATTAGCTGTGTGATCTTAGGCAAGTTACTTAACCTCTCTGAGTTTTATTTTTTTCATCTGTGAAACGAGAATAATAGTAGCGTTGTGAACAGACCTAGTGTTTGTCCTCGGGAAGTTAATAGTAAGATGACTTAATAAAATGGAAAATTCCCTATAGGCTGTATGGCAAGAATATTAACATTGGCTTGTAGCCAAGTCTGCATTCCAGCCCTGGCTTTGCACTTAACAAATGCATGGACTTACCTTCTGGAGTTTTGCTGCTTTTTTCTGTAAAATGGGGGTAAGGATACCACTTGGCAGAGTGAGGAGGCAATTTGTGTAAAGCACTTGGCACAGTGCCTAGCACCAAGCAGATGCTCAGCCAGCAGGACTATCATTTGTCTCCTTTTCTTTCTGGGAAGCTGGGGCCACCCCACATCCCTGTGCCAGGGCTAGGGCGGCTGATACCGACAGACCACAATGCAGCTGAATTCACCGGGGTTGGGAAGACAGGGTGTTTCACAGCATATCTCAGACGTTCATTTCAGTGCTGACAAGCACCAAATCCCCGCCTCTGGTACCCAGAAAGCACTCATTAAATTACTTCCTCTCTGGACAGGATTTGCCTTGCTGGACAAGTGCCCCAGCTGTGCCCATAGCAAGCAGCGTTTGCCGCCCAGGGAAGCTACGTGCCAATGACCAGGGGTAACCTCAGCTTTCCACACGTGGCCAGGGTTGTACGGTGGGAGCCAGCACGTTTGCACACTGCCTGTCTCACCAATGAGGTTCCTAGGCAGCTCCGAGGGCAAAGCCTGTGTGGCATTTTCCTGCCGTGACCCCATCTGCAAGAGTACTTCAGGAACGATTAATTGCAGTGTGAGAATCTGGGTGGGAGTGCTTGGCATCCAGAGTGAGTAATTCACTCCACACAGACAGGCCGGCTGCCTCCCACTGAGAGGATGCTGCTTTTCATCCTGGCACTGCTGCAACTCAGGCTTGCTAAGTGAGAGGCAGAGGACTGCTGAGCATGGTCAGAAGCGGGAGTAAATGAAGATGGGTTTGCCTGGAGCTTAGAGACTTAAAAATTCCCTTTGGGGACCCAGCCGTGGGAGACCCCGAGGGCACCATAGGAGGCTTGCTGTCGGTCACTTCTTCTCTCCCTGATGTGTTGTCTCTTGTCTGTTCTTGTCATTCCTTCCTGTCTTGTTTTCCACTCTGTCCTCTGTGTTTTTCCCATCATCTGACCCAATAGTGACCCACAGGGCAGCCCAGCTCACCATCGGCTTGAAAGAAGTGGAATGCTCCCTAACCCCAAACTTTGATCCCCTTTAAAATATATTCCTTGCTGTCTCCTTGCATGAGCCTGGAAGTCCTACACTGCCATAAGACACCGGGATTTTAGGAGGCTCATGTCCTAGGAGAAATAAACCACCCAGGAGAGTAGCGCTGAAATCCACGGGTGCCCAGTGTACTGGTCAGCTGTCACTGCATAACAGATAAGCCCAGAATCTCGTGGTACACTGATACCAATGGGCCACAATGCAGCTGAATTCACTGGGGTTGGGAAGCCCAGAATCTTGTGGTACACTGATACCGACGGGCTGCAGTGCAGCTGAATTCGCTGGGGTTGGGAAGCCCGGAATCTTGCGGTACACTGATGCCGACGGGCTGCAGTGCAGCTGAATTCGCTGGGGTTGGGAAGCCCAGAATCTTGAGGTACACTGATGCCGACGGGCTGCAGTGCAGCTGAATTCGCTGGGGCTGGGAAGCCCGGAATCTTGTGGTACACTGATACCGACGGGCTGCAGTGCAGCTGAGTTCGCTGGGGTTGGGAAGCACTAGTACACTGTCCATTGGCTCGGGTGGCTTGCTGCTCTGCTCTGCGTGGGTTCATTCTGGTACCAGGCAGAAGTGGCTGTGTGAGGATGGCACAGGTCTCAAGCACATCTCAGGCCCCTACTTCTATCATATCTGCTAACACCCTGTTGGCTAAAGCAAGTTACATGACCAAGATCAAAGGAGAAGGACAGGGTAATACAATCTGACTTTTGTGGATGGCTTTATGGGAAAGGGCCTCAGACACAGAAGAACTGGGGCCGATGATTCAACCTGGGACAACACCTGAGTAGGAATTAGGTGGCGTAGTCCAGAGAAAGTACTGACAGGAAGGCCCAGCAGACAGGGATCATACAATTCCATGAGGGGAAGGGAGAAGAACAGAGACAAAGCCCCATTATTCTCTAGATTTGGTGTTTGGAGACAGCGTGAGGGCACTGGACACCAAGAGCAGTGGTTCTCCAGTGTTAGCACATACCAGGACCTGGGGACAGCTGATTAACACATTGTACTAGGCCCTACACCTAATTTCTGATGCAGTAGGTCAGAGGTGGGGCCCAAGAATCTGGCCTTCCAACAAATTGCCAGGTAATGCCGATGCTTTTCGTAGAGGACCTGCATTTTGAGAGCCACTTCTGAAGGGAAATGGTTATTTCTGAAGGCAAGCTGATATTCATTAGTGACAGTCTTGCGTAAGCTTGGTGTAGCCCTCTCCCCTTTGATTTCCTGCCAGTCCGTTCCAGAGCCTTCCATCTCAGCCTTGCATCTGCAGCCCCTGTTTTTCCCAGAGAACTCTGCAGTACTTCTGCTCCCCAGCACCTTGACTGTGTCCCCCTTCCCCCGGCACCCAGAAGATGATAGAGCCCAGGGTATGCGTGGCTGGAGTGTGCCCGGCAGACATACCAGTCACAGGCAGGCAGCTGAGTCATAATGTCCAGGAGGAAAACACTCCACATTTTGGAGGGAAATTGGTGGTCAATATGAAGATGATATCCCAGGAAGTATATGGGTCCCTGGGCTCTATTCTCTGAAGGTTTATTTATTTATTATTTTTGCATCTGTGCTCCATCTTTGTATTTTCACTTCAAAAGCATGTTAGGTGCCTGGTGGCAGCCATCACGAGGCACCGGCTTTAATGACGTGTGAGGTTGAGATGTGGTCCCCGCGGGACCGTAATGAGCGTGTTGTGAAACTTACCCAGGAGTTTGGGAAGAGGTGGGACCTAAAACCCCACTCACTCCCAGAGTTCAACCCAGTGCTAGACAGCAAGTGCTGACTCCCCGTGAGTCTGGCTCAACTGCTGGACTGCAGTGCTGGGGGGCCGAGGTTCTGCGTGCTCCGGCATGCCCTTAAGCTCCTGCCTGTGCACATTTGCGATCTGAAGATGTTTAGAACTGGTTCCCAGAGAGAAAAAGAGAGGAAAGAGAAGGTAGCTACTACCTTGGAGCCCATGAGTGGTTTCTTCATTGCTAAGCGCTCCATTATATTGGAGGGTCCATGTTCACAACAAAATGCTTTTTTTTTTCCCCATAGGCCCTGGGGTCTCAGTTGGCTATGTTCTCTTCTCAGTAGCTACGCACCCTATCCCTTGGAGCTTTCTCTCCCCAAGCCTGGCTGGGGAGTGGAGTGAGGCTCCTGGCTCTCTTTTTCCTGCCTTTCCAGAAGACAAGTTCACAGGGACATTTTGCTTGACATAACGCTAACTACAAGGAGACGTATGACCATATTGGCCATTGGTTAACAAACCTTGATTGCCTCCGAAATGCCAAAGAAAAGCATCATGTTCTTTATTTTCTGGATTGCAGAGATCTATAAATTGTAATTGCTTCTGACCTGGCCCTTAGTATAGACATCTTTAGTGAAGGGGTCTTTCCATAAATGAATGAATGACTTTAATCTTCTCTGTACTAGTTTTCTACTCTGTGTGACAATTTACCACAAATTTAATGGCTCAAAACAACACAGTTATTAATTACCTCACAATTTCTGTGGATTTGGAGTCTGGGCACAGGTTAACTGGGTCAGAGTCTTACTTGCCACAGTCATCAGCCAGGACTGTGGTCTCATCAGAGGCTCAGCTGTGGAAAGAACCATGCTCCCAGAGGTTATTGGCAGAATTCATCTGTTGCGTTTGTGGGACCGAGGTCCCTGTTTTTCTTTGAGTGTCAGCTTGGGGCCACGCTCAGTTGGTTAGAAGCAAGTTGCAGGTCCCACCACCCTTACACAAAGGCATGGCTAGCAGGAGGCTCTGCCTGTCATACACTCTGTCCCATCCAAAGATGTAGTACAGGTGGAATGATAGGTACTTCTCAGTCTTTTGCTTTCCTGAGGACCTCTGGCCAGACATGACTCAGTTCTGGAGACCCCTCACTCCATTCAGAAGTGATACACAGGGCATTTCCATAACAACCCTCCTATTCAGTAAAAGAACTTCAAGACTGTCAGGCACTGAGTGGACAACACCACCATTGCATAATTCACTTTTATCACTTATTATTAGTTTATTCAGCAAATATTGGCTGAATACCAGTACTGGGCACTGTTTCAGGCAATGGGGAAACAGTTGTGCTGTCATGCCACTTACATTCTAACCAAGGGAGAGAGGCAATAACTAAATAAAGCAGTGCGTGAGCAAGTGACAAGAGCTCTGCAAGAAATAAAACATGGATAGAACATGCCAGAGGAGTGATTTAAATGGGGCAATCAAGGAAGGCTTTCTGAGGAAGTGGTATTTGAGTTGACCTTTGAAGGATGACAAGGAGCCAGCTGTATTAACATGTGGGAGGGAAAAAAAAATAAGTAGGGAAACAGCAAGTGCAAAGGCCCTGTGGTTAAAAAGAACTTGACCTGTCTGAGCAACTGAAAGAAAGCCCTTTGGCTGGAGCTGATAGAATAAAGGAAGCTGGTAGGAGATGAGTCTGAGGACATAGGCTGAGGAGGGCTGATCTCTCCGGGTCTTATCGGCCACAGCAGGGAGCTTAGGTTTGACTTGTGTGTGATGGACAGAGCCACTGGAGTGCATCGGTAGGGTTATAATATGATGTAACTTATTCTTTATGAGGCTCACTGCAGTTGCTTTATGGAGAACACGCTGTAGGGCAGCAGGTCTGGAAGTCAAGAGCCCCACAAGGAGTCTACCTCTGTTTGCCGGGCAGCAGTACCATCAGCCTGGGCTAACGTTGGAGCAGGGGACTTGGGGAGGTGTGACTGGAATGGAACTATACTTGGACTTGCCTCATTTACCTCTTACATGTGTGAGTGGAACACTGTCCCATTGTTCACCAGGTAAAGAAATCAGTGTTCAAATAAAAAATGATCAATTTCTTCAGTTTTGTGAATGTTTGAAAATTTCTGTGGTAAGTTAAAAAGGTGCTAGAGCTCTCTCCCACACACCGGCTGAGGCCACCTTCTGGAGGCTCCAGCCACCAACGCTCAGCCGCACAAGGGCTGGTTCTAAGTGGAGTCTCGTGAAATAGCCAGAACTTTGCTGACTGAAGAATTCCACATGCCAGGCCCTTGGGCTGACTGACTCCCACCCCCCTGGTGTGACTGTGGGGTATCCGCAAATAAATATTTTCTCCGTGAGTCAAGGTGTAAAAAAAAAAACAAAAATTTAAAAAGTGCCACTAAGTTCCCAAGGCAAAGGAGAGGAGCAGATTTCGTGCTGATGCTTTGCAACAAATGCTTCTTGTGAACCTCCAGGCGCAGTCCAGCATCCTGGCTGAGAACATGGATTCTGGAGTTCGAGTATCTAGATTTGAGTCTCTGTTTTGCTGCATGACCCAGAACCGTACTTAGCTTCCCTCTGCCTCAGTTATCTCATCTATAAGGTGGGACAATAATAAAAATGATCTCATAGGGTTGCTATTGGGATTTAATGAGTGAACATTTGGGAAGCATTGTCAGTAAAAGTGATTGTTCTAAAGGTGTTTGGTAAACTAAAAACAACACGGCCGATATTTTGGTTGTCTTTAAGACCCTCACAATATCTAAGGAACCTATTAGAGATTCACTTTGCTTCCTCTTCCTTTCCTTTACATGTCAGCACATTTGTTGTAAAAAAAAAAGCCATGGGATTTGGTGTCAAACAGCCCTGATTTAACCCCAGTTCTGTCATGTTCTGGCTGTGTGACCTTGGGTGAGTCACTTAACCTTTACAGAAACATTTTCTTCATGGATAACATAGAAAGACTAATAAGAGTGGCGTGCTGGTAAATAGTTAATAACTAGCTCTCTGAAG
The DNA here is from genome assembly GCA_032199065.1 of Smutsia gigantea. Taxonomy (NCBI): domain Eukaryota; kingdom Metazoa; phylum Chordata; class Mammalia; order Pholidota; family Manidae; genus Smutsia; species Smutsia gigantea. Next base: position 112,203 of record JAVSCE010000800.1, on the reverse strand, counting down.
GTAAAAAGCCCATATTTGTAGGGTTTCCTGGTTTCTGTGATATAAATATGTCCTCTGTAACTGATTTCGAGCAATTTATGTGACATTGCTAAGTGTACCATTGGGAAGAAATGTACACAGCCTGCTCTTGGGAGCTAGCATGACTGGAAACAACATCTACCATTTACTCAGCATGGGCTATGCATATAGCCCTGAGCCAATCTTAGTGAATTATGGCATTTCACTCAATTTTTGAAGCAATCATACAATGAAGGTTTTATTATTATCCTTATTCTACAGCAGGTACAGTAGAGGCATAAATTTTGCTCAAGGTCACACTGCTAACAGAGCTACAAATCACTCACTTCCATGCCTGGCCCCTGGGAGGCACTCAAGAAGAGAGAGACATTGATGTTATTGCTTCTGCAACCAAAGGAAGGATACTTCTTAATAGTCAGTCAGTTCTATAAAGTTCCACTCGTTTTCAAAACGTTTCCCCCAATTGCCATACTTCTAAAGGAACGAAAGCATTTCATCCTTTCCATTTAAGTGAGGAAGAATATATGAGGTTCAACGAATCATTCTTAGTTATTAAGATAAAAGCTGAAGATACAACTCTGCTACCTATGCGGAAGAAGGATCAGGGATGGAGAAAACATGTGGTTGTTTGTTGAGTGCCTACTATGTGCGAGGGGCGTCACTTCTCCTCCCAGAGGTGGCAGGAAGCACCCCTACGCTGCCCCACCTCAACAGGTGGAGATGTTCAGAGCAGGGGAGTGAGTTGCCCAATCTTACATCATTAGTAAGTGGCTCGGCTGGGGTTTGAACCCAAGAGAATGAGCCAAGCTTTGTTCTTTTCATCGTCCCATGCTGCTCATGCCTGGACTCCCCGGTCCTGCGGACTTCTGAAATTAGAACTTAGGTTGGAACTCCGTGAAATAACAGCGCCTTGCTGACCGCAGAGCATCTCTTGATGGCTGGCCCAGCCCTTCTTCCTCTAGCCCATCAGGAGGAGCAGTGGCACAGCCAGCGCCACGATTGGTGGCCTAGAAAAACACAGGGGCCCCGCCGTGGGCCTCTGGTACTGTTTACACGAAACGGCTCAGGACAAGCCCCAGGGATGCCCAGAACCCTGGCCAGCTGTTGAGGGAAAATATCAGCCAGTGCTCCCTTTCTCGTCACCACATGCACCCATTCCAAAAGCCAAGCAGCCCGTTTCAGCTCATGGCCAACCTATCGCTGAGACCGCAGAGACACAGCCCTACTTGTCAGTACTCACGTTCATCTTCTATCTTCTACGCTGTAGGCCCAGGGCCTGAGTCCAGGGCAATCCTGAATTCAAGAATATCTGGATGGCTAGAGTGCCAGAATGGAAGAGATTACATGTGAAAGTACCTTTATAAACACTGACAAATATATTGCTACTGTGGAATCTTGGGTTTTCTGGCCCAGCATATTGAATGGGAGGGTTGTTTTTAATTTCTACTGTAGAGGATAGCAAGCCAGTGTACTTCCAGGCATTACTGGGAACCCTGGAATACCCAAATGGAGAGGGTCTTCATTTCCTTATTCATTCGTTGCTTCATTCATCAACTATTATTCAAGTGTCTGCCATGTTTCAGAAGTTGTTTGGTGTCCAGGTTAAAAGATCAGTTGGCATGATTCTCAGTAACAGGAGGTTTATGGTCTAGCTGCAGGGGCAGTTTCATAGAACAGTCCTAAAAATACATAAAAAATGGCAACTGTGGAAAAATATTATGAAAAAAGAAGCACACAGGCCAATGAATACACTTAATTAAGGGGCCTGATCCAAACTATGTGGGTCATGGCCCGCTTCCCTGAGGAAATGACATTTGAGTACTGAGATTAAGAATGATGGTGGGTAGTGGAGAGGAGCCCAGACAGAAGGAACAGCATACACGCTGTATGAAGGTTGAATATATCATGGCTTGTTTAAGGGTGGATAGAAGATCAGAAGGCCTGGATCATGGAGTTTAAATGAAGGTGGGATAAGACAAGACTGGGATTAGGAGTTGGGTCACGGAGGGGCTTGTTGCCAGGATGAGGATATTGCTCAGTCTCCTGAGAACGATGGGAAGGCATTGATGATTTCAAAGCACCATGGTGATGTGACGGATGCCATCAGGATAAGAGTGCCTCTGTGGAGCCCAGTATGGAAGAACACAAGGCAGGCAGAGTGGGAAGCTAGCTAGGGAGTTCAGATACCATTTCAGCAGTTAAGGGAAGAGATGATTTGTGGCTTGACCTACAGTGGTGGTATTGCAGATAAAGAAGTGGAGACATTCCATTCCAGGGAGAATTTAGGAAGCTTCGTCAAAAGGACTTAGCATGTTTTTTAAATTTAACTTTAAATTTTATTTTTTGGGGGGAAAAGGAGATGAGGTACCCAAGATGAATTCCAGATCATGGCTTGTATGGATAAATGAGTGTTGACCTCATTTACTGACATGGGAACATAAAAACAAGGCCAGGATTGTGGATTTCATTAGTCAGCTCAGGCAAAGTTATTCTGAGGTAACAAGTGACCCCAGATCTCAGTGGCTTACAGAAACAAAGGTTTATTTCTTGCTTGTGTCATATGACCACTAGGGTCAGCTGCATTTCTTTTCCATATCTTCACTCTGGCACCCAGGGTGATAGAGCAGAGGTTGCCGGTAGGGCAAAGGGAAAAGAGATGAGGAAAGCTATGTGATGGTTCTTAAAGCTGTGGGAATGACACACATCACTTGTTATTTTTCACAGGACAAAGCAAGCCACATAGCCACACCTTATCATATGGTCCTCCTACCGGACGGGTACCCCAGAGTGGGCAAATGCTGTTTTAAACAGTAATAAAACCTACTGAAGTAAAATTTAAACCTCAGTTTCATCACTTGTAAAATGCAGATGAGAATGAGAACACCATTCTCACCTTCACATCAACTTTTATGATGATTGAGTGAGTTAATATGTGGAAAGTCCTTACAGCATGCACTCAGTGTGGTTCAGAAAGGAAAAGGCGTTTCCCCAATGACGCCCATTAATACTTGCATCACTCCATCCAACTCTCAGGTGTGTGTTAAAAGTAAAAGTCCATCTGATAGACATTTCCTGATATGTTTGTATGATGAGCCAGGCACTGGGCTGAGCTGAGACTCAGATAGGAAGACTTCCCTTTTAAGGAATGTATGGTATGACAGGACAAAGGCATGTCCACAAACAACCATAAACCCAGGGATCGTGTGCTAAGTGAGAGTGGTCAGCCCTGGACTTCCATTTTTCCCTTGGGGATGAGGAGACATACCCCCAATCCCCAGTTTCTCAGAAGTGTTGATTCTTGACCTGTGTCTTAAAGCCTTAAATGTTTTATCAGATAGGCAATGTAGGAAGGACATTCTGAGAAGAGCAAACGGCATGTGCATTCAGGGAGCCAGAGCTAACCTCCTGTGAACTTTCCACTGGGCATGATATCAAGCATCAGCAGCCACCTCTCTACATTGTGGGGCTCACCAGGAGGGCTGGCTCATCAGGGTTTGCCTCATGTTGTGGTTTCACTGAGGCCTCTCAGCCAGCCGCCTGGCTCTCACTTTGTTTAGTGGATATGTGAGCTGAGGACGGAGTGGGGAGAAAGGGTTTAACTTCAATTGGAGAACAGATTTTGCATAAAGAGGGGAGGGAGACTGTTGACAGTTGTCATTGGGAAAGGAATTTTGAGGAATATTTTAAACGGAATTCTTAATGGACATTTGGCCAAATAATGCAGTCTAATCTTCCATATTCTCCCTACAGACCTTCAGCAAATTATGCTTTATTGTCTGAAGGCTACACAGAATGGATTTGAATGTCTATGTATTTATGTGTGTGTGCGTGTGTAAGCATGTGTGTGTTTGGGAGGAGGTGATGTGTTGAACTTGATTATAGTATAATGGCAGGCTGGCTGTGAAAGTTCAGATGCATTTGGGTCCCAGATAAGCAGCTCTTGGTATTGTTAATATGTAAAATAAAATATAGGCAGTGCTAGGACATGAAAATTTAGAAGCAGGAAGGGCAAATGGTGAAAATGTCCTTGAACATCAAACCAAGAACTTGGACTTGAACACCGAAAGTTAAAAACTATTTACAAGTGCAAAAGACTAATGGCATATGGGGGACTAGAGAAAGAACTACAGCCCCTTGGTAAAGCTGGCTCAGGTGTCCTCACATGGCCTCAAAGAGGTTCTGCCAACACTGGTGTGATTGTTGAGTGAGAGATAAAGGGGGAGAATTCAGGTCAGTTTCAAGATAAACAATATTGCTTAAAAAAAAACCCTGTCATATCTCTATGTGGTGTTACCATGGAAAGAGCTATTTTCATCAGATATGAGAGCAGGCAGCCACATAAAACAGAGAGAAATGGCCAGAATGCAGGCTTGAAATATCCCTGAACTGCCCTTACTTAGCAACATTTTTAGAGGTGGCAGTTTCTTCATGTTTATATGACAGGAATGAGAAAAATGAAAGGTCTCAGTGACCTATTCCTTCCATTTTCCCAATGAATGAGAAAACATGCCTAAAATCCATGAAACGGAAGAGATGCTCCAAGTAAGTGACAACTTGCTGAATGAAGAATGGCATGTCTGTAACCTCATGCCCATCACTGCCCTTCCCTCCCAGCACCACTACCATCTTTGAATGATGTAGTCTATTATCTTGTTGGTCGGCTTCTTGTTGAATGTACGTATTAACACTACTCAGTCAGTTGTGGTTGACTTTTGAAGGTTGACTTATGCTCCAGGGAAGTCTGAACGACTGTAATGAGGACATACAGATTTTTCCAAGGAAAATATGTTTTAAAAAAGAAGCACATTCATAATGTTCGGGGAAAAGAAAGCATAGTCAGACCTTGGAATGAAATGCTGGAGCCACCTTATGTGTCTGAGAAAATGATTGGTGCCTGGGTGAGTGATGAAGTTATGGGTTGGGGCAGGAATTTGCAGAGTTCCTGGGACTCAGGGAACTCCTGTTGAATGCACCAGAAACCAAGGAAGCAAAAAATATTTTGTTAGCTTGTCTGGCTCTTTTATGGCCCTGTGGCCGGGATCTTAAAGTTGACATAGTTCCTGAGGCTGAAGAAGGGAAGGACTGACAATTTCAGGCGGCAGAAGGCTAGGACACTGGGTCTTGTGTTATCAGAACAACGTTCTGGGGAAACATCCCTCCACTGGAGAAGTGAATGTGAAGAGGTATCCATTTCAGAGAGAGACTAGAGGCTCAGATACCAACCAAATGTGATCTCCTGCTCATCCCGTGCAATTTCTCTTAGAAACCTCTTGATTGCTCATACTAATAAACATGGGTTAGAAGGGCACAGTGCAGGCTAAATACATATTTGAAAACAATTCTGCCTGGTGTGGGAATGTAGGACATGATTATTTTCTCATGGCTTGTAACATTTCTTCTTAAAGTTTTGCTTAAGACATAAGCCATATGTGTGACAGCTGCAGGTCAAGAAGGAGGGGTACAGAAGTCACTCAACTGCCTGGATCGTGTTGGAGTAGCCTTCAATTTAATTCAACAAACATTAATTGAACACCTACTATATTCAAGGAAAAATTCAAGACAGGAGAATACAAAGAGAAGCAGCATGCCCTCCCTCCCCTCAAGAATTCACAACCTATCAGTATATGCACATGCACAAATAGCTGGGATTAATGCTCAAATTCTAAAACAGTGGAGTGAGGCACTGGGCTGGGCATTTTCTGTTGTATTTGATCTCTCAGAAATTTTGTTAGTAGATGTTATTATGATCTCTGTTTTACAGATGGGGAAACTAAGGCCCGGAAAAGCTAAACATGTTTTGGAGCACCCATAGCTGGTAAGCATTGGAGCCGAGATTCAAATGTGGAGCTGTCTGATTCTAAGGCTGTACTGTTTCCATACTCCTGTACCCTTCACCTTCCGCGGTGAGATCAGAGAGAGGCAGAGCAGGGGCGGAAGCAGAACCGACTCTGTCCTGGGCTGAAGTGGGGGTTGAGACAAGCTACAGAAAGGAAGTTGACATTGGCCAAGGCCCTGAAGATTGAGTGGGGCCCTCCTTGAGCCAAAATATAAACAAGTATACAACCAGGTCAACAACCCACATGTGTATCAGCTGGCGAGATGCTAAGAATTCGAGTGGTGCTATGAGAAATATGTGGTGTGGTCAGGCCTCTCCGATGAGGTAACATTGAAGTTAAGATCTGAAGACCCCCGAGCACGAGCCAGCCGTATAGAGATCCTGGGGAAATCGCATTCCACGTGGGAAGATAAGCAAGAGCAAAGGCCATATGGTGGGAAACTTGGGCCAGAGAGTACCTTGCAATCTACAATGCAGTGTGGGCCTACGTTTGTCATGTGATCACCCCGGGGGGCCCTGATGTCTGATGCCTCCTACAGGCTCACGCAGGAGGCCCTCATCTGGAAATCCTCCTGAAATCAGTGCATTTACTCTGGGCTCCAAATTACATAAAAACCACTCATGTGCTCAACCCAACTCCCTCCTCCGACCAGACGGGCAGCTTGGAATGTTACGCAGGCCGTGCGTGGTTAGAACACGCCTGCCCTGTTTGTTCTGCACGGGCCCTCTCCCCATCCTTTCCCATCTGAACAGATCTGCCAGTGATGAAGTTTCCACATTTTAACCATTTACGCTTCCCTCTTTATTGTCGCTGTGGCCATGGAAAACAAAACTTCATTAATGGTCTCCTAAATGCTTCCTTTCTAAACCCAGGTTAAATAAGGTTTTACCACTGAGATCATTTGAGGAATGTCAGGTGCCATTAATTAAACATGAGGACCCACCTCACTCTTAGTTTGGAATGATTCCGGGAAGTCATTTTTGTTGTTCAGTGGGCAGAGGGGAATATTGAAATGCCCAGACTGGTCAGTTGTTTCCTACTTACCCAGAAGAATGAGGTGGAAGCTGAGGAAAGAGTGGAAAGTGCTAAGGGAGCAAAGTCACAGCCTCTCCGCAGCCTTTACCCATCTCCTTCGCCCTGTGCCTGCTCTGCTGCCTTCCTTCTAAGCCACACTTTCCTCCTCCTTCCCCTGCCCATGGGGTGGTCATGTGACCAGACCTGGGACCACGTGCCCCTAGAGCTGGCCCGTCAGCCCCTCGTGGCCCCGGGATTAGGTCGGGGATGGGCACGTGAGCTGAGCCGGGGCACTGCGCATGTCAGATCAGGGGCAGGAGCTGGGGGACGCTGGGGAAGATACCCCCTTTCAATTAGGGTTGTTGGGCTGGGACCACTGGTTCCTGCAGCCGCTGTTGACCATCTTGTGAAAAGCAGAGTTGAGAGGAGAATTGAGACAGATCTCTGAAAATATTACTTGCATCTACCTGGATCCAGCCATGTCCTGAAGCCGCTGCAACTCAGATTTCTCAGTTATATGAACTGGTAACTATGACGTATTCGTCTCGGAAGCTAGTTTGAATTGGGCATCTAATGCAACTCGAAGGGCTGTGTTGCATATATATCCACAGTGGCTGTGCTGCTTCATCTCTTGTAACCATCCGACTTCCTTATTCCTTTTACTTATTCAGAAAACATTTATGGAGCTCCTGCTGTATGCCAGGTACATGGCTAGTGCAGCAAGGACCCATAACCACGTTTCTCACCCACCCCCACTTTTCCTGGCTGGCAGAGCCCCCAGTACTTCCCCTTTGCCCTTTTTCATCATGGCCAGGCATAGTGACACTTTCTCCATTCCCCACTGAATCTCGTCCAAGCGATTCTCTTTTTTTTTTAAAACCAAACTGTGGCCTAATTATAAGGGGCATGTGACCATTTCTGTCCAATGATATGTGAAGGGAAATCTGGGGGACAGGAAAAGTCCCTTTGCTGATGGATATTATTTCTGCGTGAGAACCAGGAACTGTGGCAAGACAATCTCAGAGCAGACATGTGGGGGAAAAAATCTGATACTTGATGACGTCATTGAGATACTGAATTAACTCAGTCTGGGTCTTCTGGATTTCCTCCTAAGTGAACCAATCAATTCCATTATTATTTAAGACTGTGGATTGGGTTTTCTGTTGTTCCCAATCAAAAGGACTGCGGTAGTTGTAGATGCTCAGTAAACCCTGATGCATGAATTGGCAGCAGTGTGCCCCCTGGGGAGGTTATCCATGCCAACGAGGGGAGTCCATGCAGAGCGAGGGTGCCGTGTTCTAGGTCAGGAGTGTGGGCCTGGGCATGCTGATGACCAGGCTCCAGGGCCCTGACTTAGTGGTGATAACCAGATGGACTTGTGAATAGTAAGTAAGAATTAGAAATCAGTTTATTAATTTGCATTTGAAATTTAACTCCTGCCTGGACATTCTCTCCCTGTAGACCCATCTTGCTGGGAAGCCGGCAGTGACCTGAGAGCAGCTGGATGAGCTCAGAGCTGGAGCCAGAACTGGACACTCAGTTCTTAGTTGCATGATTGCCGTGGCCCATGTCACCCAGCCCCCAAGGACTGAGGAACTCCATCTCCACCATCCACCCGCATGGTCTGCAGTTCCCTGGTCTTGCTCTGCTCTGTTTTCCGCCCAGGTCTTTGTGCATGCTCCCGTCTCTGCCCAGGACAGTTTCCGTAGCCAGCCTTATTCACCTGGCTGACTTCTGTTTTTCCTTCAAGTACAAGTTTAGGCTCCTCCAGGAAGCCTTCCTTGACTGTACTCCCCCTGTAGGCTGTACCAGGTCCTGTCCCAGATTGCTCTATGCCCTTTGTGTTAACCTAGGCATTTCATTTTTCCCCCCCGAATTGCCTTTTGACTTCCTGTGTCCCCATCAGTTGTGAGCTCCCCAGAGCGCAGAAACTGTGTCTCCCTTGATTCCCATTGTATCTCCAGTTCTTAGGAATTGACTCGGCATTCCAGATGCTCGGTACATGTTTGTTGGATACACAATGAATGACCGTGAAGATCCTCCCTGAGCTACCCCTTCCCACCTTGCTTAGGCAGGTGTTGCCAGTGGTCTCTCATGGCTGTTTTTATGGGTCAGTTGCTGAATGTAGTTTTCAGTCTTTCTGTAGTTACTTAAATTCCCTTAACTGGTTATTTCTAGTCACTTCCAGTCATTCTGGGAGTCTTGGTTTGGATCCAAACAGACCTGTGTTTCAGATCCCTCCTGTGTCGCCTACCTGTGCACTCGGGAGATTTTCTCAGTGCTTCAGAGCTTAAGTTGCACCATTTGTAAAATGGGGCTGATGGCAGCACCCTATCTCATAAGGTTATGGTGAGAATTAAGTGGAAAAAAATGCATATGGAATGCTTTACACAGTGCCTGAAATATACTAAGTACTCAATTAAGTGATGTTCTCAGTCATGACGATGACAATGATGACGAAGCTTTGTGCCAGTTCTCAGGGCCCGGGGCTGGGGGAGGGAGCACATCTCCTAGAATTGTAGAAGACTGACGTTTCTTCATCACGGAGAAAGAAAGAACTTAACACTTCCACCTAGCACTTCCAATAATTGCTTTTCCATAAATAGTTTTTTAAAAAAAGCCAAAAAATGAAATGTAAGAATGTTTGAGTCCAGCCCAAGAATGTATGTTATGTTCTTTAAAAAGGAAGTGTCAACAGTGTGTTGGGTGATAACCAGTCTCAGGCGGAGCTTTTAAACAAAGCAAAGAGGGCATTCCATGGAAAATATTTACAAAAGGAGCTTATCTGAGGGAAGTTAGCTCAAAGTTTCCTTCTAATGCAGAGGACAAGGGGATCGGATCATTAGTTGTAGTGAGACCATAGGAGTGAGCACTGTAAAAGCTGGAAAGACACAGCCCCTCCCTCTGGACCCCTGGGCAGGGGCCCATGGGGAGGCAGCCTGGCCTGGTGCGGAGTGTCTGCAGGCTACCGCAGTCCAGCTCTAACACCTCCTTGCCCAGGTTGACAACTCCAAATCTCAGCTTCTTTAAAACGGGCATAGAGATAGGTAGCTATCTACTCAGAGATGTGAGGAGTGCACAAGGCATACTTGGCCCAGTGCCTTGCACACAGGAGGTCAGCAGTGAAGGTTAGCGGTTTATCACCCCTTTCTCCTCTCCTTCCTCCACCTCTTCCTCTTCCTCCTCCTCCTCCTCTCCTCTGTGGCTACTTGTTTTATTACTGTTGCTACTCCTTTTATCACTATTACTTCTTTCATTACTACTGCTCTACTATGGCTTCCATTAGTACTTCTGTTTCTTTTACTGCGAATTCTATTACCACTGTAATGTTTCTATTACTTTAACTACTGCTATGATTTCTTCTGTTAGTAATACTTCTATTAGCAATGCTTCTTGTAACATGGAGTGGGTCTTCTAGCGGCAGACCCTGCGATGTTCACTGGTGCACATGATGCTGTCAGGAGCCAATGAAAAAGGAGGGGGAGGAAGTGGGAGTGAGCAGAGGGAGAAGCTGAACTGCTTTGCAGGCTCCACAAAGCCCCCTCTACCCAGTGGGAACTCAGGAGCAAGTCCTACCTGTGGGAGGTGTCCTGTGTAGTGCAGAAATGGCCGGGCCTTTATGTCACATCACTGTCAGTGGATCGGCCTGCCCCCAGAAGGCTGTGACCTTGAGTGGCACAGCTCCCTGCAGCTGGGGCACACTCTCAAGAGCCAAGAGCTAGAGGCAGTGAATTCTTCTCTGAAGGCAGATCTGGGACGCATAGCTCTGGGTCTGTAAGGATACATGGTTTTTGAATGTTTAGGTGTGCAAGCTCTGTTGATCGTGTACAAGATGCTCCCCCTGAGCTGTTCTTCCAGGACAGACTGCAGGACACAGAATGCTGGGGCTGGCAGAGACCTAGCAAACCTTGCCAGTGCCCCTTGTTTACCTGTAGAGATTCGGAGGCCAGGGAAGGGTGTGACTTGCCTAAACAAGTCCCTGAGCTGGGATTAGAAACCTACGGAACCAAAGACCTGAATTTTAAATTGTACTTTTTAAAGTAATTTATATTTAAATTGCATGTGCCTAGTGACTACTGTGTCCAACAGTTCTGTAGTCCTAGAAGAATACGTCCTCTTAACCTCACTGAGAGCCCTTAATGGCATTTCCAGGCAGAGGGAAGGCAGAGAAACAGGAGTTGTTCCAACTCACCTTGCCTTCCCACCCTGAGACCAGTTGTCTGTCCTCTTTCAGGCCTCTCTTAATGTACTTTGTTTGATTTTCATCCCCTTGAAGGCCTTTGCCTGCAGATTCGTGAAGATTGCTTACTCTCCTTTGCTCATCTCTGCTGCTGGCAAACATCTAATTTTCTTATTTTCAGACTAGTAACCTGTTATATTTCGTTCGTAAGGTATGCATCTAAACATTGCCCTTGAGCTGCTCTAATTTACACAAGGGGCTAGCACTTCAGCTCCCCAGGGGACCACACCCCTGCCTTCCCCCATCTTCTTCTGTGAGTGAGCATCCTAGCTCTCCTGCAGAATCTCCTCTTCCTGCGTGGGGGAGGCGGCTGCCAGTCATAGTGGCGATTTTGCTGTATGTACTAGTAATGATGAGAAAGTGTCAACCTATTGTTAATGGTTAGCAAGCATCTTGGAGCCTCAAGCCTCTGCTTCTGCTTGTAAAGACGTGGTCCTGATAATAGACAGTGTGCGACCCACCCATCAGAATTCCATCTCGGTGGGGGCACTTCCTGCCTACTGCTGCTCGGCTAACTTAGATTCAGAGATTTTTTTTTTCTTACTATTATTCTCCTGGAAGGTTACCATATGCTTTTAAAATATAAACAATGCAGTGAAGGCACTCATTATGTACTTCACAAATTGCGTCTTGCTCCATCCCCTGCAAGTCCGCACTTTCTGGACATTGAAAGATGAATTTGTTCAGCTCTAGTTAATTTATTACAAAAACAGTGTATAGTTTTCATCGCTCTGTGAATAAAAGCCTCTTTATCTGATTTCTGGTGATCAGCACGTCTGTGTTTGGTGAGTATTCTTCAAGGACTCCACACCAGAATAAATATTTCATGTTTTTTTTTCCCTTTTAATCCTCAAGACTGCCCTCTGAGGTAGGTCCTAACATTATGCCCACTTAACAGATGGAAAGGGAAAAAAATGAAGAAAATGCCTCACCCAAAGTCTCACAGTGATGAAACCAGGGTTCAAACACAGGTTTGACTGAGAAGCCCATGCACTTATCCCAGGGCCACCCAGCAACCTGTCCTGCCATGCAGGGACAGCTGGGAACCCAGGCAGGAAGGCTCATGGCATGTTGTTTAGGACTGTCCCATGATCTTTCCCACCTTTTCTCTTGGTGATAGCACCTTGTCTTCAGCCAGGTTCCTCCAAAGCAGAGCCTGACAGGGGATTGGGGTTATTAAGAAAGTTGGCAGGAGAACCCAGTAAGGAAGTGGGAAGTGGGCTGGGACAGGAGGAGGTGTCAGGCAAGGATGCAGTTGGAGTACAGTCCCAGCCTTAGCTGGGTCCCGTGGGAGCTCGGAGTGAGCTGCACCTGAGTGAAGGGAAGAGAACCAGGTTTCCCTACCTCCCCCACCCCATTTCCAGGTTGCCCGTTATGTGAATCCCTAGGCACTCCCAGCAATCTGAGCTGACACGTGGTGCCGGCAGCCCAAGGACAGTCCTTTGAAGAAATGTTCTAGCTGGGTGCTGGAAAAAGCAAACCTGGGGGAGGGGAAAAGAGAAATGGCCAAAGGGATTCAAGGGAACCTGGGCAGAGTAAACGGTGGCCGTGCCGTGCCCTCTGCACACCTCAAGTTTCCATTAAGGAAACGTCCCTTTTGCATTCCTGTTGGGCCTTTCAGTCTGGATCAGGGTTTTTCAACCTTGATGCTGTTGATGTCTGGGGCAGGATTCTTTGTTGCGGGGACTGTCCTGTGCGTGTAAGATATTTAGCAGCCTTCGTAGTTGTGACAACCCACTGATGCTCCAAAATGGCTCCAGATAGTACCAAATATCTCCTCAGGGGGAAATCACCCCCCACTGAGAACCATTGATCTGGATCATCTGCCTTCCCTGAGCCCAAGGGTGGACATTTGACCCAAACCCTCTCTTCCAGAAATTTTACTCTTGCTGAGTCATGTTAGGATGTATGTATGGTTGTGGATGACTCATCACAAAGGTGCTGTGTCCTAAGGACACAGGGCCCGACTTCCTGCTATCTGGCTGCTCACAGATGCCCTGGTTTCTGGCTTTCTGACGCTTTTTTAAAATGTCCTCCCAGGTTTCCTCTGAATCAGTGTGTCATCCTCTATCCTTCAAGAAATTCCTTCTCTGCCTAAGTTAACCTAAATCAGTTTCTGTTGCCTTTGGTGAAAGTCCCTTAACGAATGCAATGATTAATCTGTTAAATTTTATGATTTGGTAACTCTAAACAAAGCACTAGGCGGTTGTAGCTGCAGAATGGAATGGAGAACTCTGCGTGACCATGATCGCTTCTGTCGTAAACCACTTTCTCCCTCTTTCCTGCCTTCACATACATTCCTTTGATGATTTTCCTGTCACTCCAGGGTTTGTTGGATTAGTTAACTGCATGGTCAGCAATACCCTTTGAAGAAAGCTTCTTTCTCTGCTACTTCACCCAGTGTTGGCTACAGAATAATCTATTGCTTTGGGAGCCATTCTCTTACCAGGAGATGCATATCTGGATTTTTTTCCAGGGACCTCTCTAAGCCATGTTTCATATATAGTTCTTCCTCTCCAAAAAAGGAGTTATTCTTTTTTTTTTTGGATGTGGAGACTTTCCATTCTGTTTTCCTGGAAAGCTATCTAGCACTCTAGAAATGTTCCATTCTCAGAGATGTGTTGTGTAGACTGTTCTTGATGTTTGAGGATGGGTCTACTGGGAATGGGTTTATGTGGCTAGATGTGTGAGCCCTCAGAGTCTTTCCTGCATGCCATCTTCTCTTAAGGGTAGCACTGAGCTTTCTGTGTTTGCGTGGGGTTGCACTACTGTATAGGGGGGGTAGCATTAATCGTAGACTGGCAGTTTTCAGAGGATCATATCAAATCCTTATGTTTAAATCATTAGGAGATATTTAAACCATTTGAGAATGTTCTTGGGGAATTTGCCATTAAAAAACAAACCCTTAAGAGGATTTGTTAAGAATCACTAGTCCTGACTAAGAATTATATAGTATTTCCCTTTTTCCCCTGTCTGCCAGGAAGCTCACAAACAAATTTGATGCTGCTGATAGATTCTATGTTATCTATATTACCATGTCTCATATTCTTTCTCTCCCCTTTTGTCTACATTTACTATTCCTGTATTTATTTTACTAACCTTGTTAGACTGTTTGTTGTAGGCTTCCCCAAAATCCTTTTGAGAAAGAAATAGGGAATGAATGAACAAATAATTTTTAACCAATTCTGTGAGACTGAGATACTGTGCTAAACAACTTAGTGTTACATTCTCTGGTTCTACCCTATCCCCACTTCTACATCTTTGGTAAATGGACCAGCCCCAGAAATATAAGTCATTTAATACTTGATTATTTTTTCCTTTGTTTTGTTCATCTTTGGTTCTTTGGATGGAAGAGGACCATGTATCAAGAGAATTTATTTCAAAACGAGGGAAGGAACATTTTACCAGGAATCGTAAGCTGGTGGCTTGGGTGAGGACTGTCATAGCCCATGGAAGTGTTTCATCCTGCCATTTTGTTTGGTCTGCCTACTGTTTTCAGAGACAATGTAACAAGGCAGGAGTTATGTTTGGCTGAACAATAAGCAGTTCAGCTCTATCACCTTTCACTCTCTGTGGTTCAATATTTTATGTTACCTGTTTGGCCCTTGTGGTTTTTTGCATTTGAGATGCCTGCTTTACGGTTATTAAACCATTTCACCAGTAGGTAACAAATATATAAACACAGAAATAGGTCTTAAATTATAAGAAATGCCCAATATTGAAGTCATTCCAGATTCCCATTGAAGGGGTACCTATTTTACTTTCTCTTTGCAAGCTCTGACACCAGAATTTTAATGGGAGATTGTCCAATGCCAAAAGTCTGACTTTGAATATATGTAGATGCATTACATCTTGACTTCTGAGTTGAGGTAACTTTCTATGGGTGTATTTCAGTGTCCTTAATACCCAGACACAAAATGGCATCGTATGTGTGTGTATGCATTTGCATGACATATTGGGTTTGGAGGAGTGGATTGACTGTTCCCCAGGTCCCTCCTATTATTAGTAAGTTCCTATGAGATCTTGGAACAATCCCTGTAGCTCTCTGGGCCTCAGTTTTTTTGGAGAGCTTTTGATTGGATGCATTCCAAGGCCTTGTCTGTTATGAACTCCTACAGTATACCATCACCTTGGAATCAAATTAATCTTTACGATGGCATGGCCTATCCATAGAGTAAAAAGATGACCCACAAAATGGGATGACATATTTAATAATCATGTATCTGATAAGGGTCTAGTATCTAGAATATATAAAGAACTCTTACCACTCAATAACAAAAAGACAACCCAATTATAACATGGGCAGAGCACTTGAATAGGCATTTCTCCAAAGATGATATATAAATGGTCAGCAAGCACATGAAAAAATGTTCAGTGTCATTAGTCATTAGAGAAATACCAAGTCAAAACCAAATGAGATAACAATTCATACCCACTAGGTCAAACATAACCAAAAAAAAAAAGGGAAACAAGTGTTGGTGAAAATGTGGAGAAACCCAAACTCTTCTATATTGCTGGTTGAAATAGAAAATAGTGTGTTCTATGGAAAAGAATCTGGCAGTTCCTCCATAAGTTAAACACAGAATATCATATAACCTAGCAATTTCACTCCTATGTATAGACACAAAAGAACTGATAACAGATGTTCAAATGAAAACTAGTACACGCGTGTTTATAGCAGCACTATTCATAATAGCTAAAAGTTAGAAACAAATATTCACCAACTGATGAGTGAGTAAACAACAGGTGGTCTATCCATGCAATGAAATACTATTTGCCCATGAAAAAAAATGATGTACTGACACATGCGATACCACGGGTGAACTTTGAAAATATTCTGCTAAGTGAAAGAGGCCAGTCACAAAATGTCACATATTGTATGATTCCATGTATATGAAATGTCTAGAATAGGCAGATCCATAGAGACAGAGAGGAGACTGGTAGTTGCCAGGGACGCTAGGGAGGTGGGGATGGGAATTGATTACCTAATGAATATGAGGTTTCCTTTTGTGGTGATAAAAAATCTCTGGAACTAGATAGTGGTGACAGGTACACAACATTGTAAATGTACTATATACCCAACGAATTATCTGCTTTAAAATGATTAAAATGGTAAAATTGTATGTCTACGTACAACCCCTAAATGTCTATGGTGACCACTTTTTTAGATTAAAAGAGATTTAAAAGACCTAACAACTGAAAGAAAAAAAGGAATGGCCATTTTTGTTTCAATAGGATTTGTATAGATTCTTTCTATATAAGTATATTTTAAAAATATGGAATAATATCTGTTCTACACCAATGTTATTCCAAGTATGATCTGCAGATTGGCAGCATCTATGTCACTGGGAACTTGTTAGAAATACAAATTCTCGGGTTTCTTCCCAGACCTAGTGAGTCAGAATCTCTGAAGGTGGGGATCCTGGAGGTGGGCTCAGGAACCATTCCTTTAATAAGCTCTCCAGACAGTTCTTACAAATGCACATTTGAGGAACATTGCTTTACAATTCATCAAGCCAGTGGTTCTCAATTTCGTAGCGTGGGTGAGAATTACCTGGAGATCCTGTTACACCTTCTAATTCCCAAATCCAGAGATTACAATTCCTTAGATGTGGGTGACGCTCAGAAACCCCATTTCTAACAGGCTTCCAAGAACCCGTTTAAGAAATGCAAAGATGACAGAGAATTGATTTCCAAGCTTTATTGGACATGAATATCACCAGGAAGTTTGCTAAACACACAGGTTTCTGTACCCCACTCCAGGTGTTTTGAATCCCTAAGTCTAGGATGGGGCCTAGGAACCTGCGTTTTGAACAATCACTTCAGTTAATTCTGATTCAGAGGGGTTAGGAAACCACATTTTGAACAACACTGCTCCCAACAGCAAGCTCTCTAGAACAGACGGCAGCTTCCAACTCCTCTTGCTATAGATGAGAGCTGTTGGTTCCATTTAATAGGATGGGCTTAACTAGGTTGGTTGACAAGTTCAGGATTTGAATCTAGATCATCAATTACATTGGTAAAAAATACACGAGATATGGCTTGACTGCTGTTCATGTAAAAATTAGAAGAAAAAAGTCACTCTGTGGTTTTATTCAGTGATAGGTACTGAGGAAGCTAAGGTGGCTTTAGGCTTACTTAACAGAGATATTGTGCATAAAATGAGGGAGGTGATAGTCCCATACTTATATAAGCTATTCAGACCATATCTAGAATATCTTTAGTTCTAGATGCCAAACATTATATGGATACACTGGAGTGGGAAGTGAAACTTAACATTTATTAAGCATCTACTATATGCCAACTACACATTTATCTCACTTATTAACCTATCCAGTTTCACTGAATGCTATAGTGATCCTGTGACATCTGCCCATTTTAAAGGTAGGCATAACCGAGGCTGCCAGAATGGGGAAGTAGCTTACCTACTGATTTCCTACTTCTCTCCAGAATAACTTGCCTCTCCCTTGCCACTGGGTGCATATAGTCTGGGAAGGCTACGTCCTCAAGATACTCATTATAACTACACGAAACGTTGAGATGGCCCATTGTCAGGCCTGTTAGACTGGGAGATGGTTCTTTGGTAACATGGGAATCAGGCCACACAGTTTCCAAGTTCAAACATTTCCTCGTGGAACTATTCCAGCACAATGCTGGGATGACATACTGTTTGCTTTGCGTCTCTGGTATGTGCCTGGTGTAATATTTACCAACTGGTCAGCTCTGTGGACACAGCAGGCCGTGAGACTGTCTGTGTTTGCTGCACTCAGCTTCCCGCCTGGGCCTGTTTCCATGGCAACGGCCTTGCCTGCCGCCAGCCTGGGGGGAGGCAGAAAAGAGCTCACTGTTAGGTGTTGCTGTCTGGGGCCTGGTGGGCTCGGGCTTTTCTCTTGGATCCTTAACACAGATGGAGAACTACATCCTTCTCTTAAGCATTCCCACTGTATTTTCCTCTGCCCTGAAAACTATCTTTTCCGCTCTGTGCTCTCCATCAGCCAGGGAGGTTTGATTATGCAGTTTGGTGAGAGTAGGAATTTCCCTCCAAAGGGCTGTAATTGGATCATGTGTCTTTTTGCAGTGCAATAATCTGAATTTGACCTGCCAGGTATTTTTTCTTCTCCTAAATAGCTTCTCTGCTATCAGAATTGGAATTTCCCTTCTCTGCTTTACTCAGACCTAAACGCTTCTGATTTAGGGAATTGTAATGGCCTTGCAGAGTGTCCTCCCAGATCATAGGTTTACCCCTCCTGTTTACACCTGCCAAGGATGTTTCTAAGCCCTCAGCATATTGAATCACTTCTCTGCTGCAGACCTCTGGTATCCTGCTACAAGATGAGCTCCAACCCCTTGAGGTGGTCCTCTTTGCCCTCATGCTCAGACCAGCCCAGCACTGTTCAGTGGAGATATAATGTGAGCCACATATGCCATCTTAACTTCTCTAGTAGCCACATTAAAATAGTAAAAACAAGCAGGTGCAATTACTGTTAAGAATATATTTTATTTAGCACAGTATATCCCAAATAGTGTCACTTCAACAGGCAAATAATATAAAAATGCTAATGAGGTATTTTACTGTCTTTGTTCCTACTGGGTCTTTAAGATCTGCTATGTATTTTGCATTTGCAGCACATCTCAATTCGGACCAGCCACAGTTCAAGTGCCATGGCCAGTGGCACCATATCCAGCCCCTGCCTGCCCTCTTATCTCCTCCCATTCCACCTTCCCAATTTCCCCAAATTTCCCAGTCCACGAGGCACACCAGAACTTTCCTTTTTGTGCCCTTGGGCCTCTGTACCCACCCTGTCTGCTGACTGGCACTGCCCTTCTGTTCAGAACTTCTCATCTTTTAAACCCAGATCCAAAGGTTTCTAAAGTCATTTCTCCTTACGTCTCTTCTCTCCTGAGTGCCCTCTTTTTTCCCTCCACTAGCATTTGTGGGCATCTCAAATACAGCCCGTGGTGTGTTGTGATTATTCACTTCTAGGCCTTCTGCACTGTGGGGACCAGTCATAAAGGCAGAGGCATGCCTTGCATGGTACCCGGGAAATGCTCGAATGAGCAAATGAGGGCGTGAGCACACTGGAGACCGCTTTGATGTCGGGATTTTCTGGTTTTCTCTTCTGGTTCACATAATATCGTGGTCCATTCCAAACTCTTGTTGTCCTTCAACTTTTGACGTTGGGGTGGCTAAGTCTGAATCGAGCTGCGCTTTCAAGGCTTCTAATTGGTGCTGTTTCATTCTCAGCCACTTCCTGTATCAGACAACAGGTACACTCAGACACTCAGATGAAGGTTATCCCCCACCAGACAGCACTGAGGAGCTAAACAGGGTGCTTAAACACACCTGGCACGTCCCTCATCCCCCCCCACCCCCCATCAAATAAAGTGCAACATATACAATGTATGTCAAAAGTTAAAAGAAAAAGTTCTGTTTGGGGTAATCCAGGCTGCCATGCCCCTCTGCTGGCTGTTGTAAAATCAAGGAGAGAGAATTACATTAGAGTAATGGAGTTAGTGAATTAACAAATTCTTGCCACGTGACAGCAGGTCACATGCCTGGGAGGTGTGTCATGGTGCAGGTGAGGGTCCAGACGCAGTCGGAGAGTGTCAGTCCTAGTTCAGCCACTTCCTGGCTGTGTGAACTTGAGTAGGTAAGAAGCTCTCAGGCCCTCAGTGTTCTTTTCTGTGAAATGGGGCTTGTAGTGGTACGGCCCCTCTGGAATGTTCTGAAAGTTCACAGAGATACTGTGTGACTGAGGCACAGATGCTGGGACACCAGGGCTGTGGCATCTCCTTTGGTGACTGTTATGAAAATCGGTCCTCCTTGATCGAGAAGGATCTAAGTGTAGCATTCCTTAGCTAAGACTTTTCCAGGGCTGAGCCCATGAATCGTTGAGAACAAAAATTCCCTGGTTGGCTTCTCCCTGAGTTTCCAGTGGTTTTGCATTTGGTGACATCTAGTGGTTGGATGAGGTAGTCATCAGAGCTGAATGGAAAGTCTCTGATTTGTTCTTCCCGCCCCCTGCACTTTCCCTAACCCGTACTCTCCCTTCCTGAAAGCCGCCACCTTCCTGTCTCTGTTCCTGCATCTCTCTGGAGTCAGGCAGCATCCGCCCACTCGCATTCCTCAGCAGTCAAATCTAACTTGTCCCTTCCTGTGCCCTGTCTCCCAGAAAGGCACTGCTATGATGAGTTTTGATTAAGGTTTTGATGCGGAATGGTTGAGAGTTCCCTGGGCCTGGAAGCCCATGCTCAGCTTCTGTGCACCGCAGTCCGTCTTCACCCCCCACAGCCACCAACTCCGCGGCTCTTCCCTGCTCTGTCCAGGCCAAGCCAAGCACTTGCTCTCTGGGGTTTCACGACATATCTTATTTCCCTTTTTTTTAAACCCATTTTTCGCCTTCTCATTGAGTCAATGCTATTTACTGTAAACCCACTGCTTAAAGGTCACTTACTACATTGCATTGAAGTAATTAATATATTCCATGCCTATGTCCCATATTAAGGGAAGGAGACAGACCAGCCTTCCCAACCGATGGCACAGAACCTGGCTCTGTTTTAGTCCAGCACGTTCTTAGAGGTTAGCGAGCCAGCACTTGTGACTTCGGAAGTATTTGGAGGCTGGAATGATATTGGGAAAAACTGAAGTCAGTTGGATTTCATGTTATGGTCTGGTTGGGGTAAGCTTGCTCTCTGAAATCAGATGTGTCTTGACTTAAATCTTGCCAAAGCGATCAGCTTTCTACATGGCTTTAGACAAGACTTTAGCTTTCTGAGCCTCAGTTTCTTTATCTGTAAACTGGGGCTGCTAGTATCTACCTCATAGGACTGTTGTGAGGATTAAGGAGATAATGTGAGTTGGCAGTTTGACTTGACCCTGTTTGCTTGAGACTTTCCTGATTTTAGGCCTGACAGTTCTACCTCTAGGAACCCCATCTGTCCCGGGCAAACTGGAATGGTTGGTTGCCCTAAGTGTAGCGAAACTGCCTTTAGAGTCCTTATCACGTAGTAGGTGCTTATGTCTGTCTCTTGCTTCTCAATTAGGCTTCTACTTCCTTACACCCTTGATTCTTCTTTCCCCCCGTCTTGTAAGATGTTTGACTTTCGGTCCTCACTGGGAGGATAACTCCTCAGTGCTGAAGGTTTGTCTTCTCCTACGAAATGTATGCTTTACTAGGAGACTTTCATTTAAGCCCAAAGGAATGAATTTCTAATGGCAAATTTCAGACACAGTAAGGGGGCTGTGGAAAAACCATTGAGACAGGAGACTTTTCTCTTTCATGAATTCTGTGAGGTTTATTGAATGCTTGCTACATGCTAGGCTCTGGATCAGACACAGGGATACTGGAATAAACACAGAGAGCCAGCCCCACTTTCCTGCATGCAGACTGGCGAATGCCATTTTCCGACCCGCCTTGTTTGTGGGTGGCATGGCACTTTTTCATGAGCTCTTAGGCAAAAGGCTTGGAATCTCTGTCCTTCCATTTTGCCCATTCCTCACCAAACAGAATATTTCTGAGGGATGTTACAGAGGCCCTTTTTCTCAAGATGCTTTTCTCAACTAAAAGAACATAGGAAATATGATGGGGAGGCTGAAAGGCATGCCCAGAATTCAGCAGGGTTGTCAGACCATGACATAAATGTCCCCTAAGCCATGTGGGAGACTTGAGAAACCTTCTGGGACTTTGTGTCTCACTCTGTGCAGAGGGGGCAAGCTCTGGCCTGTCAGCATTCCTGCTGGGTCCCTGGAGGGGCCCTCCATTCTGATCTGATATGTCATGCTTAGCATCACACCAAGAGGCTGCCCGGAGAATCTCCATGACTTGATGAAGAGCATAAGCCACCAGGCACACATCTGGCCTTCAAAGCAAAGTTCAGGGTGGTTTTGGCCACAGAAGTTAGAAAAGGAATAGTCAGTAGAGGGTCCCCTTGGGCAGATGGTCGCCCCTCTTTCTGGATGGAACTTTGTCAGTAGTTCTAAATGGCCTAAATGTTGAGGACCCAAGTATAAATCTAGGGGTGTGTGCACACGTGTGTGTGCCTGTGTGTACGTGCGTGAGGGCCTCTGGGAGGCAGCACGGGACACTGTTGAAGAGCTGCTGTTACATTCATCCTGGTTCCACCAATGCCTAACTGACTCTTGGGTGACATACTTAATACTTTAGTTTCTCCATCTGCAGAATGGGAATAGCTTGTAGATTGGTTGTGCAGATCAAACTACCTTATTTCATGATGGGGTAACCACCATGCTAACATCTCTTAAGCCAAGAGATTCTTCCAAGCAACAGTTCTGTATTGCTGTGACGAAGTGCAACACACTGAATGGCTTCAACAGCAGAAAGTTATTCCCTGACGGTTCTGGAGGCCAGAAGTCTGAGATCAAGGTGTCGGCAGGCATATACCCTCCGAGGGCTGTAGGGAGGGACATGCCCCAGGCGTCTCTCCGAGCCCCTGGAAGATCCCTGCAGCAGCCTTTGCTGATCTTCACACAGCATTCTCCCTGTGAGCACGCTGCCTTCTGTACATGGTGTTCTTTTTCTGCAGACACTAGTCATGGTGAATCAGGAGCCCACTGTACTCCAGTGTGACCTCATGTTAACTGAATACATCTTCCATGATCCAGTTTCCAAATAAGGTCACATCCTGAAGGGCTGGGGGCTAGGACTTCAACATACAAATTTTGGGAACACACAGTTTAACCCATAGCAAAGAACCTTACTGTTATACTTGGCAACATTTATTTCTCTTGTATTTACAATGTGCCTTATAAGCGATGGCCTCTTAGAATCAGTGAAATGCATTTGGATTAATACATATGAGCCTTTAGCATAATACCTGCTGTATATGGCAAATGCTTGACTGATGATAACGATGGTTATCACAATAGTGAACATGTTCTTTGCACTTCAGTTTTATTTTCTGTAAAATTGGGACAAGAATACCTCCCTGGCAGAATTCTTGTTAACACTTAATGAGGTATTACATGTGCATGTGCCCAGAGTGTATTCCTGTGTCCTCTCCTTCCTAAGTCTCTGGTTGGCCTGTTTTCATCTCTTACTAAATGCTGGTGGGGTTACTGGATAAATGAATGGATGGGGAGCGTGATTGTATTCGTTGAGTTTCCTTTGTTTGGAAAGAACAGGAATTCAACTTAAACTAGCTTACTCAAAGAACAGGCTGTACTGGCTCCTGAAACCAAACTAGAGGAGTGGGGATGGGGCTGGCTTCAGTGACAGCTGGGACGGGCTCTCACAGGCTGGCCGCTGGCTGGGTTCCCTTGTTTCTCATCTCTGCCTCTCCCTGCCTGGGGCTTATCGTCTTCTTCTGAGTTCAGATTCCTTCTGCTTAGTGGGGACAGAGTGGCCAGCAGACCCCTGTCGTCATCCTGAGAACTTCCTACTTAGAGCAGAAGGCTTGCTCTCTCTAGATTCTGCTAGAAAAATCCCAGAGGAGTGCCTGATGGAAGTCCCCACCCGGTCCACGCCAAACCACATGGATTGGGAGGTTAAGAACCAATTCCCCCAAAGACGTAGTGTGCTGATGGCCACTGGGGAAGCATGGCCTGAGCAGACACCCCAGCTGGGGCCACCTGCAGCAAGAGGATGGGATGAGAGGGCTGCAGGAGACTCATAGGCCCACTGGTAGCTAATAGCCACTAAAGGCCTATTTCCTTATTCAGCAGCTTTTTATGAAGTGGCTGTCAGCCAGTTCCGCTATGATGCTATGTTCTGTCCGGCTTCACAGTGTTGCTGGGTGGTTGGCAGAGCCCACACCTGACTGGGGAGGAAACCCAAGGGCAGAGAGCTGAAGTCCCTTGTCCCAGGTGACCCCCGATAGCAAGCAGCTGACGTGGGACCTTGTTCAGATCTGTAATCGTGGCTTCATTACCCATTAGTTGTGACCTTGGGAACAATACTTGACTTGTTGGTGCCTCAGTTTCCTTATTTTCCCTCATCCCTAAAATGGGGTTTTCACAGTATTTATATCATAGGTTGTGAAAATGACCGGGACAGTAGGTGGACAGGGCTTGTCATAAGATATGGCACAGGGTAAGTGGTTAATGCATGTCAGATTACCCATTATTGCTGTTGTTAGTATTTTGCTATTACATTGTCTCCAATTCCCTGTTTTTTTTCTCAGTATCTGAAAGTGTTATATGTAAGCAGCGTAGCAGGGAAATGGTGTGAGACCCACGGAGGAAAATTTATTAAGGAAGGGGTATTCTGGGGGAGGAGAGAATCTAGCTGCTGTTTTCTGAAAAAACTGGAAGGAGGTGGTGAGTCGCCTCTGTGCTGTGAGGATTCCTGGTGCTCATTGCCTGGGTAAAAGAGGCCCTGGTTGGCCTCACACTTACTTTATTCTTCTCTCAAGGAGCCTGATGCAAGGGTATCTCAGGCCCTAGGACTCAGGACTCCTTTGTGCTATTGCTGGGCATGCCATCTGCCCCCTACTCTAGGCTGTGGTGGGGACAGGAGTCTGCTATTTTGTCCCACTAAGCTCCCCTCTGTTAATGTTGGTCAACCTTAGCGCTTCTGCTTATGTTTACTTAGTCATGGGTCTGGACGTTTGCTCCTGCAGCCAGGACTGTCTGGTTAACAGCTTGCAGCAGGAGCGGTGCACACAGGGCTGCAAAAGCTGCTCAGCAAACACGATGCATTCTCACTGGCTGGCCAAGAATTCAGCCAGCCACCTTCCTCAGCCTGCTCCTCTCCCTAGTCCTCTTCGCATCCCAAGCCCAGGCTCATCCTCTGCATGCCCTCCCTCTCCTCCTTCCCTCCTTCTCCTCCCTTCCCCACCTCCTCTCCTGTCTCCATCTCCATCTCCCTTCCCTTCCCTTTCTCTTATCTCTTCCCCTCCCCCCTTCCTCCCTCCCATCCCTACGGTGGCAAACAGCTGGTTTGGCTGATCAGTTGTCACACTCTTTTTGGCGACCGTCAGGAGCATCCAATTATTAGAGGCAAGAAGAAGCTCCAGGTCTCTGCTCACCTCCTCACCCCTAGTGGGTAATTATGTCCTCTCGGAACCCCGCCACCCACATGCTTGTGTGGCAGGGTTCAGAGCTGGAACGAAGCAAGTGGCCATGAAAACAGCCCTCTGCTGTCCCGCGAGCTTGTGAACTCGGAGTCCGCGGCGTGTTCAGGTGCTTCAGCAAACTCCTGGTGTGAAAGGATCGATGACACAGCAGCTAAACTTTCTAAACAGATCAGGCGACAGACAGGAAAGACTAGGAGACAGAGGTGGCAGGGAGATGGGACCAACTGGAATTCCAGACACAAGACGCCATTTGCCTGCCTGGCCCGGCAGATGCTTGTCGTGTTTACCGGGGATAGAGGGTGTGTATCGTTGCATTTCCAGCCGCCCCCACACCCGGAACTCCACTCACTTAATCAGTGAAAAATGATTTCTAACATCTCATCTGCTAATTAACGAGCCTCTAGAGCAGATTGAAGTAGAGATGTTTGCAATGCCGGAGGTGGCAGCTTCCTGAGTTTGGACCCCTGATTAGAGTCCATCGGATGCTAACCAGCGCCCAGAGGTGTGGGTTGCAGATGAAGGGATTTCAAATGTTAATGAACCATCCTGGTGTAGATTAAAGGTAATGTGCGTACTTACAAAAACGTCTCTAGCTCTCTGTGACCAAGCTTTAAACAGTAGCGTCCACCTCATCCTCATCGTTGTTGTGTTTGTGGCTGGTAGAGCTTTGTGACCACAAACTCCGGGTTGTAAGAAACACCCCACTTCCCCCTCCCTTCCCTCTGTTAATGACGCTCCAGACTTTACTCGGATGTCGCCAAGTTTTACACCGATGCCTTCTTCTGATCTGTGCTTCTCAGCCTTTCCTTGTTTTTCACGACTTTGACAGCTTTGAAGGGCACTGCTCAGATGTTATGTAGGATTTCCCACAAGTGGGGTTTGTCGGATATTTTCTCCTGATTCGGTCAGAGGTGGTGGGAGGCTAGCGCCCGGCGGAGGTGAGGGGCCTTCCCATAGCATCTCACCAGGGCGCGCGTGAGAATCCTGCCGCTCCTGAGCAGGGAGCTCTGGTTAGGGGAGGGTCCGCCAGGGCTCCGTGGCCGCCCCTCCGCACTCTATCCTTTGCGTGCCAGTCATCGTGTGGAGCCCACACTTAATGGAGGGGGATGTTTGGGCCCCACCTCCCGGAGGGAGAGACGTCTACTCTTATTTGGAATCATTCTGTAAAGGAAGATTTAGTCCTTCTTCCCATTTAGTTATTCAACTGTTTATATCAGTATGGATTCCTGTTCTATACTTCGAGCTGTAATCCAATACCGTTCTGTTAGTTTTTGGTTCAAATTGTTCCAGGTTTGGCCACTGGGAGCTGTTTCAGGTGGGCTTCTGCGCTCCTTTCCTATGGCTATTGTCATCAATTACCACAGACTTTATAGCCTAAAACAACGCAGTTATTATCTGACAGTTCTGGAAGTCCGATGTCCAAAATGGAACTCAATGGGCCAAAATCAAGGGGTTGGCTGGCTGCAGCTCTCTCCGGAGGCTCTGGGACAGAGTCCCCATCCTCGCCTTTTGTAGCTACTGGAGACGGCCCACAGTCTTTGGCTCGTGGCCCCTGCCATCTTCAAAGCCAGCAATCACATCATCACGCTGACCTCTGCTTCTATCCCCGACTCCAACCCTCCTGCCTCCTCTTTCACTGGGGAGGATTCTTACAGCTGTCTTGGGCCCACCTGGGTAATCCAGACTAGACTCTCTGCATTAGTCAGCTCTGGCTGCTCTAACAAAATGCTGTAGCCTGGCTGCATAAACCACAGGCATTTACTTTCCCACAGTTCTGGAGGCTGGGAATCCAGGCCAGCGTGTCAGCCGATTCGGTTCCTGGTGCGAGCCCCCTTCCTGCATGCCCACGGCCACCTTCTTGCAGTGTTCTCATGGGAAAGGGGGAAGGAGAGAATGCGAGCTCTTCTTACGGGCTCTGATCCTATCACATCAGGGCCCTGCCCTCTGGCATCATTTAACCTTAATTACCTCCTTGTAGGCCCTTTCTCCAAATACAGTCACATTGGGCATTAGCGCTTCAACATATGAATTTTGAGGGGGATACAATTCAGTCCATAGCACCGCCTGTCTCAAGATTTTTAAGCTTATCACATGTGTGAAGTCCCTTTGGCCATGTAACGGGACATATTGACAGGTCTGGGGATCGTAGCGTGGATGTCTTTCTGGGGGCCCTCATGTTGCCCACCACAGCTCCTAGGTCTCTCTGGTATGCCCCGTCAAGTTTCTTTTTGTTTCATTAATTCACATTAGTCCCTGAGCCTCCACTGCGACAGAGCGGGTATATTCTGTCCATGATTCTTGTGGCTCTCCCCCCGGGGTCTCTAAGGTCCTGAGTGGCAGGAGGGTCTTAGGTGGCTCCACATTATCAGTCTACACTGCTTATTCTGCAGTGGCCCAGCATCCCAGCTCACCTGGCCCACTGGGGTCCCAAGACGCTGCTGTCAGGCAGGGGCATGGATCTAGAGGTTGGGGTCCCGTTGATGTCCTGTCACCATGGGGTGCAGCAAGCCTTGGGAACCTATGGGACCTTGAGTCCACCTTTCTTGCTACCCTCGAAACGGAAGGCCCTCCCTTGTTGTTCCCCAGGAGCAATTAGCATAATCATGACAATTAATTCAGGTGTTTTCCAAACTCTGGGAGAAGCTGTGGACTTCAAGCAGGGTCTGCTTTCTTCCCAAATTCTCCAAGCCAAGGAAATACATGTGGGCATTGGGTGGACAGGGAAAAAATGAATGAAGAAAAAGACATAACGTCTTAATAAATTGTCCTGTAGCATTAAGTCAGTGGCAGCTTTTGGAAAATAAGCAGTATGAAGGGAAAATCCATCTGGAGAAGGGAGGGTTTCCTAGCGTGGCTCGGCATTGTCAGCTGCTCGGGCCAGTTCTCAAATGATAAAGGCTGACATTAGATGGGGCTGTTTGAAAAAACTGTACCTGGGATTTAAAAAAAATGTGTCTGGTTGTCATGAAATAGGTTTATACCCACAGATAGTTAGAAACAGGAGGGTTGGCACGCCATGCAGGGCTGCATGGGAGAACACCCAGGTCTGAAAGGGACAAGGGAGGGAAAGGCCCAGAGCCTTTACTGAAGTTTGCACTGGAAGGAGTTGGGGAGAAAGGATAGGAACTCCCGAGTAGGTTTAGGATCGATAGTTTGAATAGGTTCAGTGGGCTCTGGGCTGTAGGGATGGTTCACCATCATGGAGTGCCTGGCCCTGGGGATTGGAGGCAGGGGAATACTGACGTAGTATGGAGAGTTTGCTGAAGGGAGATGGTTTGGGGCAGGTTGGCAATGCATAGGAAGGGCACACTTACCGGGCGCTGTTTGCTCTCTCCTGGAATTAGTGAGCCTTGGGAGGGGCATTCTTTCCCAAATCAAGACCTCAAATGCCAGAGCACCAAGAATACAGAAAATAAGAAAATACAGTCAATTCAGAGGTCCACCTCTGACAAGGGGTCGGCAGACCACCAATCATCAGGGAGGAAGAAGAATGGATATCTCATAAGTGAGGGGGGGCTTTGTTTCAGGAGGATATTCGAGCCCCTCTTGTTGGAATGTTGAGTGCTTGAAAGGAAACATTCGGGTTTGCAAAGGATGGGCTGTTTACCTTACTTGGGCTAAGTTGTCTTTGCTATGAGATGGGGGTCAGGGACCCACTAACAGGCTGATAACTCTAAGATACCAGGCCAACGACAATGTCGTTCTGCTCCATAAGGCCCCCAAACTCCACCTACTTCTAAGTGGAGAGGGCAGGTAATGTGGTGAACTTCCACAGGCTGCCTCTCATGAGACACGTAGGTCTGGCCATGGACTGCAGCCAAGTGAGAGGGTGAGCTCCGCCTTCCTGGGTGTCCCCCTGTGGCTCACACTGCCTTGAGCATAAACTGGTTTGTGCTAAGGGACGCTGTCTCTGTTTGATTTCTCCCAGAAGCAGACCCTGAAATGAGGATTCACGCTGAAGTTTTTATCTGGGACATAGAAGGGAGTGTATAGTGATGCAGGGAAGGGAAGGCAGCCAAGCGGGTGCATATATTTTTAAAATGAGGTATAACTGGCATATAATGTTAATTTAGTTTCGGGGGTATAACAATCATTCGTTACTTGTATATATTACGAAATGATCATCAAAACAGGTATAATTAACACCTGTTACATTTTTCTCCTTGTGATGAGAACTTAAGATCCATTCTCTTAACACATTTTAAATATGCAACACAACATTACTAACTATAGTCACCATGCTGTACGTGACATTCCAGGACTAACTTATTCTAGAACTGGAAGTTTGTACCTTTTGACCCCCTTCCCCCATTTCATGCTACCCCCAACCCTGCCTCTGGCAACCACCAATGTGTTCTCCATATCTGTGAGCTTAGGTATTTTATTTTTTTATTTCTTAGACTCTGAAAAATAAAGTGATAAGTGAGATCATATGGTATTTGGCTTTCTCTGTCTGGCTCACTTCACTTAGCATACTGCCCTCAGGGCCCATCCATGTTGTTACAAATGGCAAGATTTCATTCTTTTTTATGGTTGAGTAATATTCCACTGCATGTATGTACCACTTCTTTTTTGCCTAGTCATCCATCAACTGATGACACCCAGGCTGTCCCCATATCTTGGCTATTGTAATCATAGCATGAGCATGCTGTGAACATGGGGTATGTCTACCTGTTTGAGTTAGTGTCATTAAATACCGAGCAGTAGAATTGCTGGATCATGTGGTAGTTCTATTTTTAATTTTTTTAGGAGCCTCCAGGCTTGTTTCCACAGTGGCTGCTCCAATTCACATTCCCACCAATACTACACAAGCTTCTCTTTTCTCCACATCCTCACCAACACTTGTTATTTCTTGTCTTTTTTATATAGCCATTCTGATAGGTGGGAGGTGATACCTCCTTGTGGTTTTGATTTGCATTTTCCTGATAATTAGTGATGTGGAGCCTCTTGTCATGTGCCTGTTGGCCATCTGTGTATCTTCTTTGGAACACTGTCTATTCGTATCTTCTGCACATTTTTAATTGGATTTTTTAAAAATTGAGTTGTTTGAATTGTTTACACATTTTTGAGTATTATCCCCTCAGGTGTAGCATTAAAACCAGCAATAGTAAGGCATGATTGCAGCTCAGTTGGGAAATGGTGCCACACACACGGCTCACAGTGATCCCAGCGAGAGGCAAGGGAGCTGGGGCGTTTGCACACCTGCTCCTGAGAGTCCTGGCAGGAGGCTGCCCCAAGGCGTGTTAATCTCTCTGCCCTTCTGGCCTGCTGGGTGCACTGGCACGTCCAGAAAGAGCAAGTCCTCCAGTGCATAGATGCAGATTCCAGCAGCCAGAGGCCAGCTGGGGTCCACAGAAAGGGCTGAGGGTGCAGACGGTGCCCCGCAGTGTCTGCTGCCGGAGACCCTGAGAAGACTGGGGTTTGTGCCCTCAAACACAGTTATGAGTTCCTCAGATTCTCATCATGTAGGAATGTGCACCTTTGTGGCCAGAGACTCTGGGTGGCTGTGGGCATCACACCGTCCAGGTGATCTGATCCTGAGTAGCCTAGAGCCATTTCTTTGTCACCACCCTGCTTCCTATTCACTTTAACATTTGAGAAGTGAAGCCTTTCTCCTTTAACCATCATTTCTTACATATCTATTTGGCCTTTGAAAAAATTGAGATCATGGGACCAAGGCCTTCACTGGCCCCTTACTCCAGTAATAAAAAACCAAACACACACACACACACACACCTTACTCCAGTAATAAAAAAACCAAACACACACACACACACACACACACACACACACACACAGCTGACCCTTGAACAGTGTGGTGATTAGTGGAGCAAATCCCCCATGCAGTTGAAAATCCATATATCACTTTTAACTCCCCCAAAACTTAACTCCTGATAGTCAATAGGCTACTGTTGACTGCCAGCCTTACTGATAACATAAACACTTAACACATATTTTGTAAGTTATGTGTATTACGTACTATATTCTTACAGTAAAATAGGCCACAGAAAGAAAAAGTGTTTCCAAATTGTTGCAAATGTCCAAACATTTTTCTAATATATTTATTGAAAAAAATCCCAATATAAGTGGACCCGTGCAGTCCACCCTCCTATTGCTCAAGGGTCAACTGTGTATTATAACTATGTCAATATAAAGACAAATATATTAACATATATATTAATATCAGGTAGTAATACATTTTCATTTTCTTCTTTTCTTTTTTTAAAGGAATTAACACATGTTCCCGGTCCCCTAAAAGTATTGCCATGGGCCTTACGCACTGCCTCTGTGTCTCATGGGTAAGTTGGGTTTGGGGAAACATACCTGCGAGGGAACAGTCCAGCTTGTCTTTACAATCTGATTTCCTGATGGAATGATTCTCAGTGAGCCTGCCTCAAACACATGGGTGGAGAAACTCCTGGGATCTGTGGTGGAAAATGTGGAAAGATGCTGCGTCTCACATAGCTAAGCCTCTGACGGAGTCAAGCTGCCTTTATGGAGGGATTGTTTTGCTAGATGCTGAGGAATTACAAACCTTCAAAGACCTTGTTTGCAGGCCAGGGTACTGCTTCTCCTCAAGGCATCTTTGAAATGCAAACTTGTTCTCCTAGCCGACTCAATGCATCTCAGCCTTTAAGATAAATGCTTCAGACTGGCAGCCAACTTCTTGAGTTTGGTGCCTGGCTTTCCGACAGATTAATTGTATCGATTGCTGGCTGATGGCCACTGTGGCCGTCTCTCCCTTGTTGGTTCACATTTACTTTCTCCAACCATCCCAGGCTGGCTGGCTACAGCGTCTGTGCTCACAGTCACTGCAATAAACAAACACCGATGCAACACACTGGCGCATGTGGGGTGACTGAGAATGGTCTGCTTCCATAGGAGCTGCCCCTCGATGGACTATGGGCCAAGGCTGGAATTCCAAATGCCTTTCCTTTCGGATGGGTGTAAGGGGTTCCTCTAGGGCCAGGAGCCCAGATGTGCCATTGGAATGAGCAGATATCCCAGCTGGAGGCGCAGGGAAGGGCCCATGGCAAAATGAATCCCTACCTGCTCTGGTAGGATCTGCTGGAGGCAGCCGAGAAGCCCAGATCTGAGTCCCTGTTTAGGTGCTTTCCCCACAAGCTGGGTGGCTTAGCTTTGGGGGAATCTCTGGCTTCTCTCAGGGTTGTCATCTGCAAAATGATAATAGTAATGGGAGCTGATACTGATCGAACTCTTAAGCTGTGCCAGGCACTGCTCTAAATGCTTTGCATGTATCTTATCACCCTTGCAAGTTAGCCAAGGTCAAGAATTAGCAGGGACCTAGCCAAGGTTCAAGGCTAAGCCTGCTTTGAGGTTGTGTTATCTCAGAGTGGCCATCAGAGATTGCTCAAACACAGTGTTTTGAGATGGAGGATTTCACTGTAAGTCCTGGTGGCATTCCCATTTTCCCAGGTGTGGTGGAAAGTTCTAGTCACAATGTTTTCTGTGTATTGCAGTGACTATGAGCCAGACACCGTAGCCAGCCAGCCTACCTGCATTTAAAACCTGTTCTACTGACTAGCTGTGCGACTTAGACAAGTAACTCCACCTCTGTACTTTGCTTTCCTCGTCTGCAAAAGGTGACTAATCATAATAATACCTATCTCATAGGGTTACTATAAGGACAAGAATTAGTGCTCATAAAGCATTTAGAGCAGCGCCTTGCATGTAGAAAGCAGGCTATGTTAAAATATTTAATCACCTTCATAAATATACATGTAAATTCCAGGAACTGAATCTAGGAGATGTCAGTGTCTCCTGCCAGCTTAGTCTGGTGGATTTTTGTGGCCTCATAAACTTGAGGGCAAACCTGAGATTTTAATAACAAATGGAATACAGGACTGAGAAGGAGGGATTCTACGTCCTGTGACCCATTGTACTTCATTTTATTTAGAAATTCACAATTAAGAGTGAAAATTAAAATGTAGGGTGTGCTGTTTGTTAATGAGAAGTTTCTCATTTTGAAAAAGAACATTGTACCTTAATTTTTTTTTTGTGTGTGAAAAGTTGCTCTGTCCTTGGAGAAGGGCCGCTGCTGGTTTATAACCACGGTCCTTCAGGGCAAGGGCCAGGTCCTTAGGGGAGGAGGCTTAAGGAGCAGGTTAGTGCAGGCCTGGGAGGCGGCATTAGCCCATGATCAAGCCTGGAAAACAAAAATCAGAGCTGGAGTAAAGGAAAATCACACTGTGATGAGAAAATTGGGGCAAGTCCTGTTAGCAGCCAGTAAGCAAAGGAAGGCTTAACATGCCTTTGAGGGCTTTGAACACTGCACAGGGCCACAAGGGTGCTGCTGGCAAAATTAAGGGGCCAGATCAACCTGGGATTTGCCAGAGAAAGCTTGTTTCCCAGTGAGTGGGTCGGTTTTCTTTTCCTTGGGCACACACCTTCCCAGGTGGCTCCCGGCCCGCTCGGGGCACCCCCCCAGTGACTCCTGGAACTGCTTCCTGGCTGGCCCCATAGACCTCAGCACTCCCCTCCCTGTGCTGTCTCACCCACGGCTAGCCCGGACGCTGCCGGACTTGCAGTAGGTTGGGGGGGAGGCTTGGGTTCCATTGGGTGACAAGCATGGTTTATTTTTATAAGGGATGGGCAAAAGGGCATCACAGAGACATTGCCCACGGTGGGAGGGCTTGCCTGAGAGTGGAAAAGAGGGATAGAATGTGTTACCTGGTGGGTGAATCGAAATTATTAGAAAAGGACCATCAGGATGACTATGTGCTGTGCTAGGCACTCCCATATTGCATGATCAGCCCTTCTGACAATTATTATCTGTTTTGTAAGTAAGGACATGAAGGGGCAAGGGGGCCAAGAGCCAATCTCATTTGACCTCTCTGTACCTGAGATGCCTCTAAATGTACCAAACACGAGGACGTGAGGTGACTGATGCTCACAAAAGGGAGGGAATTGAGAGAGCTATGGATGTTAATGATGACCTAATATTAACAATAATAACATTAATTATAAATTAACTATTAATAATAGTACCTGCCATTTGTTGGGAAGTTCTGAGGCACCAAGGACAGGAGTGCCGAACTCATTCTGGGCTTCATCCCCTTTCAACCATCACATCAACCCAAGAAGTCAGTGGAGATGATCCCAAAATAAAAGTTTTTTGTCTGAGGGACAGTGACCTCCAGATTATGGAAGATGTGGGAAGGCTTGCCTCTGCTCTTGCTCCGGCTGTCATAATCCCCCGGGCCTCTTGGGGGCTGCTTTCTCCTGGGACCTTTTCTGAGGCTCTGGCTGCCACAGAACTGAGGGTTGAGGCCCTGTGTCTCCACTTACATCTTTTTGCATCGTCCTGCCTCTTCCAACAGTGCGGCAAGGGAGAAAGGCCAGGTACTGGCTTCTCCATCCTCCCTATTGCCATGTCCGACTGCTCTCCAGCCCTGGGCCCTGCCCTGTCCTTCTCTCCCTGGGGCCTCTCCTTTTTGTGGACAATCCTGCCCAGACCTCGAGGACACAGATGCTGAGGGCATGGGAGGGAAACTTGCCTCTCATTCTCTTGTTGTGAGAGTAGGTAATCCAATGGTCATGGATGTTTATTTACTCACACCTGTATGTGAAGCCTGCACCTTATTTCACCTGGTCTTCACAGCAGTCCCGTGAAACAATACTCTTGTGATCATCTCATTTTGCAAACAGGGAAACTGAGGTTTGGAGAGGTTAAGTAATTGGTGTGGGGTCACACAGCTGGTAAATGGTCGCTCAAAGATTCAAACCCAGGCAGGTTGACTCCAGGACCCACACACTTAACTACTGTATGGACTTCCTGTTTGCAGCATAACTATTTAAGGTAGCTCCCTATGCCCAACTTCCCCCATTAGGTTTGCAACCCTCTCCAATTTAAATGGCATGGCCTCTTAATGTCCATGTGATCTTGTACCTAATAAAGATGCAGATGAACGTCCGCACAGGTCAGTTGCGAAGAAAGTGCTGCAGAACTGGGCATGCTAGATGCTAGGGCTGTAGGGGAGGGGCATGGTCACCTGCTTGATTGATGTGGAAGATTGCAAAAATGGTCACAGATTCTTTCCTGCCCTGTTTCCATGCCTTTGCAATGGGACTTAAGCTCCTCCCATTAAGAGGCGGAGTCTGTTTCTTTGCCTACTCTGGCCCTGTGGTCTGCCGTGGCAGAAGAACGCGTGGAAGGCATGGTGTGCCAGTTCCAGCCTAGACCTAACGAAACCCCACATGCTTCTTCCCTTTCTCAGACAGACCCCTGTCAGTGCTGTGTTTTCAAGCCCAGCCAGCTTGCCAGAGGATAACAGACATGTGGCCCAATTTCTCCCATCACCCCAACCAAAATATCAACCCTCTCTGGAAACGGAGCTTCCTGTAATGTGAAGCTGACTGCTGATGCGTGAGTGAGACCGGATGAGTCTGCCAGCTGAGCCCAGCCCAAGTTGCCAGCCCATGAAATCGTGCTCTGTGTTAATTAACGGTCATTGTTTTAAGCCACCAAGTTTTGGTGCAATTTGTTATGCAACAGAATCCACCCGATATACTCAGTTTCCAGTCACCCCATCCATCCCAGAATTAACTGGTGAGATGAGGGACAGGAGATTAGAGTCACAGTAGAGCCACAGCTGAATTTGAGCCACATTTCTCCTTCCTCACAGTCCCAGGAAGTGTGCTTCTGCGGGTTGGTGTCACAGATGTCTGATGCTGTTGTGCTTTTGAACACCTCAACAGAAGAAATGAGCTCTGAGTGAGCTGTGGGCTGGTCTCAGCCCTGACACCGGCTTGCCATGTTGTTTTCAGTGATTTCCTTAATCAGCCTGGGCTGCGGTTCCCTGCGTGTTTAAGAATAGGACACTGACTTGTCAAATACCCGAAAAGGTTTTCCCCAGCCCTAGTATTTTGTGACTCTGATGCATCCCTAGGATGCTGTTCACACTGTCCACATTTGACTTGCACAGTTTATTCTGGACCACTGGAGTGACACATAATGATGAGATGGATTTTTTAAAATCATCCACATAAAAAGAAACAGACCGTAAACTGGCTAGTGCTACTATAAGAAAATTCCTTTACTGACAATGAAGCACAAAATGTCTTAACCAGAAAAGTACAGGTTTGGAAAGGAAATGCTCAAGTTGCCTGACAAATAAGAGTTTGCATTATTAAAGCCAGAGGGTCTTAAAGGCTTTTTGTTGAAATTTACAAAGCCACGTTGCTTTTAGCTTTTCTTCTGAAAGCAGATAAGGGTTTGGTTGGCTTGGCTAAATGAGCTTTATAAAACACGTTCATTCTTTCATTCCTTAATTCTTTTATTCAGCCAGTGTTTCTCATTTTGCAAATGAGAAACTGTCCTCCTCCTGGGATTATGGAAAGGAACAAGACAAGCAAATCCCACCCCTTCAAGAGGTGACATTTTAGTGGTGGGAACAAATCCACAGATGAGCATCTGTGTCATCTAGCAATTAGTGCTATAAAGAAACACACTTGTTTGTTAGGGGAGAGATTAACAATGGACACTTCTGCAGGAACTGGATTCACATTTACCACCTTCATAGCTTCCCACCTTCCCTTGCAATTTCTCATTCATTCTCAAATGCAGTCCCTGGGGCTGGGAGACCATCTGTATTCCCTCATGCCCAGCTCACAGGTATCCCTAATCAGGAAGAAAGCCCAAGCACACGAGGACAGGGAAGAAAGTGACTCCTGACAGCCCCAATTGTGGCTGCAGGTGAGGCTGGGGTCCAGGGCAGCAGTGTGGTTTCCTAGAGCAGCAAAGTTGTATTGAGGGTCAAGCACTCGGCTGGGATTTGAGGGCCTGGGCTCTGGTTCCATCTCAGGACTGGGTTCTGGTGTGATTTTGGACATGTCTTCCACCCTCTGTTTCCCAGCCTGTGACAGATGTAGCCTGAGAAACAATACTGTCCAGTATCGTAACAGGGCTAATAATACTAATACCTACCTGTCTACTTTGTTAGAAGGTCAGATGCAAATGCAGAAGCAAAAGCCCTTTCTTTTAGATGGACTGCATATTCCCTGAGGGCAGGACCATGTCTTATTCATCTTATTTCCCCAGAGCTTGACATCTATCAAGGACTCAATAAGTGATGGTTGAGTGAATGAATGGGCCAGAGAATGAATTAACAGAGCAATGAAATAAAATCTGGTGGGCCTCAATTACTTTATTTTGCAGTGAGGGCTCCCATGTATAGTTACGCGGGTCGTGCACTGCACAAGTGAACTTGGCAGAGGGAGTGGAGTGGGAGGGGCCTGAAACCCAAATTGTCCACCTGCCAAGTCATGTGTGCAGAGGGGGTTGCCTTTTCTGATTTTCACAAAATCATCTCATAGAGCAGCACTGGCCTTGTCTATAAAATAATTGGACTCTACTGCCTCCCAGAGAGACTCTGATTTAATCATCACAGGCTGGGGGTTCCAGAAGCTGTATGCTTTAGAAAATCCCCAAGCGACTCAGATTTTCCTCCTGCTGCAGGTACCATTGAATTAGAACCTTCTCTAATAGGAGGTGGTTATAAATTACACTTTATATTTCTTGACTGTATTATTTCCTAGTATTTCATGTTTAGATTCTCTTTGTTAATGAGGGCAGGCCTGCCTCAGAGATACGCGGGACCAATAAAGGGAATGTCACAATCAGATGAGTCAAAAAAATGTTTTGGTTCCGCATGCATATAAAAGTCCTGTTTGCACTATTCTCCAGTCTATTAAGTGCGCAACAGCGCTGTGTCTAAAAAAACTGTGTACCTACGTAGATTAAAAGTACTTTATTGCTAAAAGTGCTCGCCATCATCTGAGCTTTCATTGAGTCATAATCTTTGTGCTGGTGGAGGGTCTTCCTCCGTGGTGATGGCTACTGACTGATCGGGGTTGTGGTTGCTGGAGGTTGGGGTGGTTATGGCAACTCCTTAAAATAAAGCAGCAGTGAAGTCTGCCCCACTGATGGGCTCTTCCTGTCCCACACAGTTTCTCTGTAGCATGTGATGCTGTTTGACAGCATTTTACGCACAGCAAAACTTGCAAAACTGTAACCAATCCTGTCAAGTCACTGCTTTATCAATTAAAATTTTGTAATATTCTAAATCCTTTGTTAAATATCCTAAATCAGTTTGGTAATCCTCACAACACCTTCACCAGGAGTAGATTCCATTTTAAGAAACCTCTTTCTTTGCTCATCTATAAGGAACAACTCCTCATCTGTTAAAGTCTTACCATGAGATTGTAGAATTCAGTCACATCTTCAGGCTCCCCTTCTAATTCTACTTCTCTTGGGGTTTCCCGCACATCGGCAGTGGCTTCCTCCACTGAAGCCTTGCAGCCCTCAAAGTCATCCATGAGGGCTAGAGTCACCTTTTTCCAGATTCCTGTTCATGAATAAATCATGACCTTTTCCAATGAACCAGGAATGTTCTTAACGGCATCTAGAATGATAACTCCTTCCCAGAAGGTTTTCAATTTGCTTTGCCCAGATCCATCAGAGGACTCCCTGTGTGTGGCAGCTAGAGCTGTATGAACTGTATTTCTTAAATAATAAGACTTGAAAGTGGTAGTGACTCCTTCATCCGTGGGCTGCAGAATGGATGTTGTGTTATCAAGCGTGAAAACAACATTAATCTCGTCGCACGTCTCCATCAGAGCTCCTGGGGGAGCGGGGGCACTGTCAGTGAGGGGTCATTTTGAGAGGAATCTTTTTTATGAGCAGTAGGTCTCAACAGTGGGCTTAAAATATTCAGCAACCGTGTTATAAACAGATGGACTGTCATTCAGATTTTGTTCTATTTGTGAAGCACAGGCAGAGCAGATTTAGCACAATTCTTCTGGGCTCTAGGATTTTCAGAATTGTGAGTGAATATTGGCTTCAAAGGAAAGTCCAGCCGCATTAGCCCCTAACTGAGTCAGCCTGTCCTTTGAAGCTTTGAAGCCAGGCATTGACTTCTCCTCTCCAGCTATGGAAGTCCTGGCTGGGATCTTCTTCTAATCTTTTGCCTACATTGAAAATCTGTTGTTAGTGTAGCCACCTTCATTAATGATCTTAGCTAGAGCTTCTGGATAACTTGCTGCAGCTTCTCCGTGAGCACATGCTGCCTCACCTGGTACTTTGTTATGCAGATGGTGTTTCCCCTTAAACCTCACCAGCCAACCTCTGCTGCCTTCCCACTTTCCTTCTGCAGCCTCCGTACATCTTTCAGCCTTCACAGAATTGAGGTGAGTTACGGCCTTGCTCTGGATTAGGCATTGACTTAAGGGAATGCTGTGCCTGGTTTGATCGTCTATCCAGACCACTAAAACTTTCACCAGATCAGCAATAAGGCAGTTTCATTTTCTTATCATCCATGTATTAACTGGACTGTCACTTTTAATTTCCTTCCATTAAAAGCATTCACAAAGGAAATTTGTGTTTGGCCCAGCTTTCAGCCTGTTTCAGCCTTTGACTTGCCTTCCTAAGCTTAGTCATTTCTGGCTTCTGATTTAAAATGAGAGACGCGCAGTTTGAGCATTTAGAGGTTGTTGTCAGGTTATGAATTGGCCTCATTCTAATATTGCTGAGTCTCAGGGCCCAGGGAGGCCCCAGGCAAGGGAGAGAGATGGGGGAGCAGCAGGGCGGGGGAGCAGTGAGAGAACACACATGACATGTATCACTTACGCTCACTGCCTCACATGGGTGCCGTTTGTGTGGTCCCAAAACAGCTGGAAACATGGCCCTGATAGACTTGCTGGACGCGGAGGTAGCCACAGGCCTTCGATTTGTACAAAATGCTGTATCTGCCGAGCACAGCGGAACAGGGTATGTCTGCACACGGGTGAGTTACCATCTCATGCTGTCCTTACCGCCCTTCCCATCTTCTGTTTTTGGTGAGGATTTGCAGGTGGAGTGGAATGTGTGTCCCCGTTCATCAATAAAGAAGTTTTTCATACCTAGCTACGTTCAAAAAATTTTTCCTGGATTCCTCCTCCCTACTTACTTAACAGTCTGTGTGTTTTTTCCTGACTCCACCGGAGAGTGTGAAGGATGGGGCCCGTTCCCAAGCTGGGTGGGTGGTGTTCACTGTGCTCGAGAGGCCTGGCTGCAGTCCGCGGGTGGGGGCTTCTCTGGTTGCCCTGGGCCACCGCTGGTTTGCAGTTGCTAGGCAACCCTGAATACCTGGAGCTGATGCGGAGACCAACAAGCAGGAAATACCCCTTCTGGGTGTGGGTGGACTGAACCTGGGAGCTGGTGGCTGGGTGCTTGAGACTCACTGGAAAGCCCTCTTGGGAGTGTCGCTGAACTCGATGGGGATGAGTGCCACTGGCCATCTCCCCAACGCTCCGCAAGCTCTTGGTAAGAACCAGAAGCAGCAAATGGAAAAGCCTGGGGACAGAACGAGAAGCCCCCCTCTCCCTGCAGTGTCTCTCTAGCGCCCTCTCTTGACAAAATTCAGCATCATGCCGTGTTCAGAAAAATATTTTCAGAGCCAGCAATGAAAAATGGATTTGGAGAGAAAGGCAATAGATTGATAGCTGGTATCGTCTTGTATTGTACCTTCCTCTTCATAATTTCTGTATCATTCTATTTGGCACAGGTCTGGCACTTAGTAGAAATAAAATTAATGTTAATTGAATGACTGAAAGAGTGCATGAATGAATGAATGACAGGGTTTGCTTTACTTCTGGTAGCTCTTTTAGAGAACGCAATTCCCCACTGCTTTAAATTTCACCTATGGAACAGCAAATGGCAGTTTTTACTCCCTGCAAGTCCACATTCTCCTTCTAAATACAAAATTAATTGAATTATCCTGTTATATCTTCCCAATTAGTATAACTGGACAGTTTGATAAAAATCCATTAAGGAGTCGAGCAATTCAGTGGGGAAAAAATAATTAAACTAACTTTAAATGATAAGTTGATTAAATTCTTCAGTTGAGACAAGAAAACACAAGACTGGTATCTTTTTAAGACCAGAACATTAACCAAAGTGTTTCTGGCCAATGAACCAAGTCCAGCAAAATTGTTGCTCAGACGGCTAAGACTACTAATAATATGAAAACCAGTTAATTTTGATGTAGATGTCAAGTGGTTACTTGCTGTCTGCAGTGTGGTAACTTAGTAGTAACAGGAACCAAGTTATACTGTAATTTGGCATGAAGAAGCATGGTGAGAGAAAATTCAATTGGGATTGAGTAAGTTTTACGTGGATGACCTGCTCATGTGGACAAGCCCCTTGGCTTTTCTGGTCCTCCCTCTCCTCTAGAATGAAAGAATAACCACACATTTTGCTTTGGGGAAGAGTAAGCGCAATAGGACTGTAAAAGAGTTCAGGCATTTTAAGTACTACACAAATTTGAAACTCTTCTTACAAGTTCATAGTTGCAAAGTGAGCATGTTCGGGGTTTCCATTTTCTTAGCTTTCTAGTATGTGCTGAGAATGTACTTCTATTTTCCAAAGTAAGATAGAAGCCACGTGGCAAGGATTTTTGGGTTTGGAATCATACACATTGCATCTCCCTGAAGTGTCTCAGTACCTTTGCACATGCAGTTTGCTCTGCCTGGAATTCTTTCCTTGCCCCTTTGTTACCATAACTCCTACTTCTCCTGTTGGCTTCATCAGTGCTTCTTTACCTCCTGAACTGGTCAGCTCTCCCCACTATATGCTCTTATGTACACATCTCTCCTATATCGTACTTAACAGTATGGGTATCTTGCATTTTACTGTGATTATTAATATCTCTCTACCCAAGTAGGCTTATCAGCTATGTGATGGCAGGGACCAGTTCTGCTTATACCCACAGTGACATTTTTGGTGGGTGTTACCAACTGCTCGTTGGATGAATGAATAAACATAACCAGAGTTGACTAGAGCCTAGTGGATTTTAATGTTGGCCACATTTTGAAAGAAATGGCAATGCCTGGCTTTCTGGGGCTGTAGAAAGAGCACACTAATAGATTTGGTTCACTGGAGTGTTCTCAGCATCCAGTACAATCTCTGGCACACAGTTGGAGCTCAGTAAATGTTGAATGAGTTAACTCTGGAGCTAGAAGTCGGGGGCTTGAATTCTGTCTCTAAAATTT
This sequence comes from Smutsia gigantea, assembly GCA_032199065.1. NCBI lineage: Eukaryota > Metazoa > Chordata > Mammalia > Pholidota > Manidae > Smutsia > Smutsia gigantea. The sequence continues at coordinate 70,011 of JAVSCE010000800.1, read as the reverse complement.
ACAAGCTCAGCAAACTTGAAGATGTTTAACCCTACCATATACTACGGTGAAAACTGACGTGGAGGCCAGCATTCTTGGGTCCAAATATCCATTTCCTAGATGTTTGGCAAAGCATTTAACATCATTATGCACAAGTCTGCTTATACACAAAAATGACGGTAGTATCGATATCCTGCAGTTATTTCAAGTATTGAATGAGAAAAACTATTGAAGAGGCCTTGTCCAATACAACCCATTTTGTGTATCAGTAAATGTTTGTTACAGTCCTTTCTCCTATCTCAGCCTCCATGGCTTGGGAATGACATTACCTACTTCAGAATCGTTGCGTTTCAAATAAGATGACATGTGTCAAACACTTCGTAACCTAAGGTGCAAGATTCGCTTTCCATCTTTCCACTCTGCAGCCCAAGAAAAATATGTGCAGAATTGTCATTAGCCACTAGGTGGCACTGTGGTAATAGTTTTGATTTAGGGTTTCCGCTTAACAAAACATTACCTTAGTTGTACCTTTTAAATTGAAGTCTTGAGGTGAGAAAAATGGGTTGCATTTAAGAGGAAAGCATTGCTTGATAATGGAGTAATGTCTGTTGTAAATGATATTTTAATGTCCAGAGTCTTACTCTGGAGAATCGGGAAGGAAACTTTTAAAACATTCCTGTAGCTTCTTAATTTAGAAACATAACCACAAGAACCAGAGAAGTGGGGGATAAAAGCATTTATTTGCTTTATTACAACATAATTTTATCACAATCTACAGCTTTTTCTTCTTGGAGATCCATATTACTTTCTCAAATATTCTGGTAAATTGTGCTTATGCTTTTTTTTTAAAGAAATGTTTGTTTGGTTGACAAATATTTCTTGAGTATCTTGTGTGTACCATGCACTATTCTGGGTGATTGAAATAAGGCCACAAATAGAGAAGTCTTTCTCCTTAGCTCAGAGCTCCATATGCTTAAGGGAGTAAGGAGATCCATTATCAGCTAGTAAAAAAATGAACAAATAAGAGAATTTCAGTTGGGTGATGGGATAAAGGGGGACTTAGCTGGGCATGTTAGGGGCACACACTTCAGATACGGGGTGGTCAGAGAAGGCCTTTCCAAGCTGGAGGTATCTAATGTACAACCTGAATGATTAGAAGGACCTGCTAGAGCAATTGCCTAGAAGAGCATTTCGGGAAAAAGGAACAGCCAGTGCAAAGGCCCTGAGGTGGGAACAAGCTCGTCATGTTGAGCTTAAGCATTTTTGGAAAATTAATACTGTTCCAACGATCTGTTGCTGTATAACAAACTGTCCCCAAATTTAGTGGCTTTAAATGACCTGTTTATTTTGCTGGTAGTTTGGTCAGTTGTAGGAACTTGGGAAAGACTCAGCAGGGCAGTTTGTTTTGATCCACTTGGCATCACCAGCAAGGGAAGCTGAGCTGGGGGACCCACCTTTGGGAGGGCTCCTCACTCATGTGTTGTCACCCTGCTGCTGTCTGGACTGTCTCTTCTCTGTATGGCATCTTGTCCTCAGAGCTCTGTAATAGCTTGGGCCTCTCACAGAGTGATGGTCTCAGAGTATTTGCACTTCTTGACTAATGGCTTCAAAGAGAGCAGGGTAGAGGCTGCCAGTCCTCTTAAAGCTGAGGCCCAGAAGCTACTCCAGGCATGGCATCACTTCTGCCCAGTTCTATTGGTCTGAGGCCAGTCTTTCTTCCTCAAGGGGAGAATACCTAGACACCACCTCTTCCTTCCTTCCTCATTGAGATATAATTGATACATAACATTATGTTAGTTTCAGGCACACAACATAATGATTTGATATTAGCATATATTGTAAAATGTGCACCACAAGTTTACTTAACATCCATCACCACACATAGTTACTTTACATTTTTTTTGCGTGTGATGGAAACTTTGGAGATCTATTCTCTTAGCAAATTTCAAGTATACAATTCAGGATTATTAACTATAGTCACTTGTGTAATGCCGTATGCTTACCACCCCAGGATTTGTTTATATTACAGCTGGAAGTCTGTACCTTTTGACTCCCCTTCACCCATTTCATCCACCCCCAACCCTTGCCTCTGGCAACCACCAGTCTGTTCTCTGCTTCTGTGAATTTGTTTTTTTTTAGATTCCACATATAAGTGAGGTCATATGGTAGTTGTCTTTCCCTGAAGTATTTCACTTAGCATGATGACCTCAAAGTAAGGGACCCATCTCTTCATAGAAGGAGTATTAAAGAACTTGTGGCCATTTTCCATTGCAATAGAGCCTTAAAAACTTAACAGAAATTCCCTGTAAATGGCTGGTGGCCAGACTTCGACATCCCAACAACACAGATCTGGTCTCTCTGTCGCATGAAGGTCAGCTAACAGCTTTGGAGAGTTTTCCTTGGGATCTAGACCCATAACTAGGAAACTGTACACTGAGAACAAAATCTCCTCTTTCCATTGCCCACTGTGAGCACCGTCATCAGTGCAGAAGTGAGTGTATAGGAGATTTCTTAAGTCTCGATGTGAATGTGTGGCTTGGGGTTTGGGATGGAAAACATGATGCAAAAATGCCAATTTCTGTGTGAGAATTCTCCTACGCAGCATAGTTCTGGGATAATCTTAGAGACATAGAAGCAAAAGGCTATACTTAATTACCATGCAGATGCTAAAAGTGTTTGTCTTTGGACTAGTCCATGAAACAACTATAACTTTACGCTGGTCAATATGACATAGCCTGGAAACTGTTTGCTTTATTAGATTTGTCCCCTTAAGAAAGATAACTGAGCTCATTGGAGGTAGAGTCCTCTTCTGGCAGAGTTGTAAGAGAAAAGAAGCAAAGGCGGGTGAGATCCTGCATTTCTGCCATAACAGCCGCTGGGGAGAAGGAGAGAGTCTCGGAGGAAGTGAGAATTTCCCCTGATGGACAGGAGATTTGGGGGAAACGCAGGGTGAGGTGAGGATGGGACAAGCTGCCTCTCGTAGATTCAAGCTGGTCCAGAGTTGTTCTCCATCAGTGTGGCGATCAATAGAGCAGATCATTTTTGTATTGACACACGTCCCAAATCTAATGTTTGCCTAATGATGGTGGCTGGCTTCGCTCAAGATGCAAGTGAATGTAAAAATGTTTGCTTCATGATGGTGGCTGCTATGTCAAGATACAATGGAACCTGAGAAAACACCAGCAGAGTTTACATTCACCGTCCTCACGTATTTCCCCAGGCGACTGTTTATTTGAGCACCTTTTGATGAGCCGAGACTCCAAAATGATCCTGTTAAGTGAGCAGCTCTTTCTGTCCCTGACCGATCTGTCAGCCCAGGCAGAGGTTCCAGTCTCTTGTTCACTCTTGAATGTCAGGGGGACACTAATAAGCCTCTCATTGTTCTGTTGTTCCATCTGGAGCAGCAGTTTTATTAATCCCTATTACGGGTAATGGTATTAAACTGGATGGATTTACGGGGGCAAAGATTTCCATGGCTGCCCTAATGATTAACTAGGCAAGTCCACTTGTGGTCATATTGTAATTAACATAGGACTTGGCCATCCCGATCCCACACTCGGATGCTATCTCTACAGACAGACCAATTGTCTGGGTGTAATAAGTCATGAATTCGGAAGGCTTGACTTGAATACGAATACAATTGAATTATTCATGTATGTCTTGGTTGCTCTTCTGAAGTCAAACCTGGGGCGGGAGTTTATCTCAGCCCACTACTAGCTGTCTGCGGGGCCAGATGGAGTCGTGACTATCATGCGCCCTGGCTCTCCTCTTTGGTTGCTCACCCAGGGGCCTGCTCCTTAAAAGTAACCCCCAAACATTGTGCAGAGTCTTGACAAGGAATTTTCATGTACTCATGGACAAACCTGGTGGGAGAGAGGGACTGAAGACAGTCCAATTAAGAAAGGCCAGTGATTTGGCGAATAATCATGCCTACACAATGAGACCTTGATTAAAAGCACAGCGTGGGATGATGAGAACTGAGGGGGAGCTTCCAAGCTGGTGGACACATCCACATGCCAGGAGGGTGGCGTGCCCCAATTCCATGGGGACGGGGGCTCCTGCCCTTGGGGCCCTTCCAGTCTGTGCCCTGTGTACCTCTTCACCTGGCTGTTCATTTGCATGTTTTATAATAAACTGTTATAGTAAATAGAGCACTTTCCTGAGTCTTCTGTGTTGTTCTAACAACTTATTGAACCCAAGGAAGCGTCCTGGGGATCCTGAAGTTGGGATTAGATGGGGGTAGTCTGGGGACCCCGTTTGAAGCTGGTGTCTGAAGTGGGAGCCCTTAACCTATGTATGGTCTGTGCTAACTCTGGGTAGTTACTGTCAGAGCTGAACTGAATCATAGGGCACCTGGTCTGTGTCAGAGAACCGGAGAATAGGTGTGGGGATGATGTGTTTGGAGTCAGGAAAACCAAACAGAACTTGAGGAAGCTTAGTTTGCAGTAAAGACCTAGGAAACTGGAGCTCAAGTGACAGTAACGTTACTGTTTTATCATAAAATAAAACTTCACAAAACTAATATAGTGCCGACTGTGCAAGTGGCTCATTTAACTCATTTGCTCCTTCTAACAACTCTGACAGATACTATTTTTATTCCCATTTAACAGATGAGGAAGCTGAGGCACAGAGAGGTACAGGTCCCTGCCCAGGCTCACACAGCTAAGATGTGGCAGGGCTGAAGTCCAGGCAAGCTGCTGCCCGCGCCTGGGCTAGCATCTTCACAGCATGTTGTAATTGCTGTTACTGCTGTAATTTGTCGGGGAAGCCTCGGTAGTCAGATGATTAACCAAATCTCATCAGAAAAAACTGATTTCCTGTTAGGTAGTCATATATATTTGTTCCCAAAGTAGATACAAGCCCGAAAGGGTGTAAACGCTTATATACAGGACTGGGATTGTTAATAGCTTTTTTTTTCTCAGAAGAAACTTCTATCATCCGAGGGCGAAATGTGGACGTACGAGTGTCTGTATCCTGCTGGGTGTTCAGATATGGTGGCGTTTAATTGACTTCTCTTGAGAAAGTTCTGCCACTTGAGAGCAAAGTGTCTGTGTTGAGCCCGTTACAGCTGCGCACGTGGTGGGCACGTGATGAATGGGCTGTGTGCTGCCTGCTCCCTGGAAAGGCCCAGAGAGGGAACTGCTGCCCTGTGGTGGTGCCCTGCAGATGGAGGGGGAAGGGCCGTGTCAGGAGCGCTGCCAAGCAGTGAGTATAAAATGCACACCCATTTATCATAATGACCCAGCAAGGTGCCTGACCCACATAGATTGGTAAATAAATGGCATTTGAAAACAAGCCCCATTGGGGCAAACAGCATCACCAACAAGTGAATGGTCTTTTTTTTTTTTAAAAAACCTGGTAAAACCTTATAGGACTACCATGTGACCACACTCTGTGAACCCATTATATTACTCAAGCCTCACAGAAAACCAAGGAGTGGAGTATTAGGATGACTAGCCATTCTGGTTTGCTTGTTGTCCTGATAAAAGTATTAAACGCACCCGTTTGCACCTTCCAGAGTGCCCCAGCATGGACAATAAATTATATGGTCACCCAAGATATTATGTTTATTTTGTGGAAGAGGAAACAGGCACAGAACCTGACCCTGGTCAGTCTGTCTCCAAGTCTTTTCTGCCAGTCTTGTGCTTCTCAATACAGAAAAGTGAGCCCCTTTTCCTCATAATTAGTCTCCTTGGAGTGACTGACCGCTGTCTGGAACACTCCTGAAACTCCTCTTTTGCAATGGCCTCCTGAGTAATATATGTAAATATTTGAGACCCTTTTTTGATGTTGGCAAATCTTGGTCCTTTGAGAGTAGATTTCGTTTTTGGAAATACCCTAAATACTTTGAGAGCAGAGCCTTGTGGGTAAGGTGGGAAATTATGCTGGGGGACACCATTTTGGAGCCCTTCAAAGGCTTAGTTTGAATGAGTGAATTGTTAATTTGTTTAACAAAACGAATAGAGTGCCACTGTGCAGGTGACCTGCTCCAGTGACTGTGTGCAAGTTGCTCCTTCTAACAAGTCTTAGAAATCAGAGTTGTTGCTTATTTGGCTGGTGAGATTGGCTTTGGAAAAAATTCTCAAGAGTTATTCTGCCAACATTTAGAACAGTAACAGTGTCATTCGAATGGGTTTAATTTCCCAAAGTAAATTTCTTTTAGACCTCATTTGATCATGCCTGGTAAATGGGACATATTGTGCCTAGTCTTTTGTAGCTAAGCACATTTAGTTTGGAAGGAGTGACTGAGCTTGCTTTCGTGGTTGAAATTTCTGGCCTTAGATGAAGAAAAATCAACCCTTTTCCAAGAACTCAGGATTCTATTAGCCAAATTCTCCAGCCTTCATGTTCCAACATGTGAATTCCAGTGGATGTCATTGTCCTACATTTAAAAAATCAAAGTCCAGGTAACCTATGTTTTGCAGTACTTAGTACCTCTCTTTCAACTTACAGTAATGTTTTGGATGAGCTAACTGTTATGAGGCTAACTCAAGGTGTCAGTAGGGTCACACTCCCTCTGAAGGCTCTCGAGAAGAATCCATTTCCTTGCCTGTTCTAGGTTCTAGAGCTGCATTCATTGGATTCCTTGGCTTATGGCCCCTTCCTCCATCTTTAAATCTCTTTTCCTGATCTGTCTTCATGTCATCTTCTCTCCTGTGGTTAAGCCTTCCTCTGATTTCCGTTTAAAGGGAGATTTAGGTTTGTATTTAGAGCCCACTTTGTTCATCCAGAACAATCTGTCCATTTCAAGGTCCTTAACTTATCACATCTGCAAAGTCCATCTATTTATTTATTTATCTATGCAATATAAGGTAACATTCACAGGTTCTAGGGCTTAGAATGGGGATATATATTTTTGGGGGGGGACACGTTATTATTCAGTCTATCACAATGTACCCTTTGGCCTTCAAATATTCATATCCACCTCACATGTAGAATGCATTCACCCCATCTCATCATTGCCCTAATTCTCAACCCATCACAACATCAATTTGGGTCCAAAACCTCATTTAAATATCATCAGCTCAAGTCTCAAATCCTATCATCTAAATCATATAAATCAGGTATAGGTGGAACTCCTGGCATTATTCATCATGAGGAAAATTTCCTCTCCATCTGTGGAACTGTGAAATTAGAGAATATGTTAATTGCTTCCGAAGTACAGTGACAGGACAGGCATGGGATAATGGTCAGAGATATTTCTATTCCAAAAAGGAGAAAATGAAAGGAAGAAAGGAGTCATTGATCCTAAGCCATTTCAAAATCCAGTGAGACAAATTCCATTAGGTTTCAAGGCCTGGAAATAATCCTCTGTGACTTGTGGCTCTACCCTCTCAGCCCAAGGCTCTACCCTGGGAATCATTCTTTATTTTATTTTACTTTTTGAAGTAGTCTATATTGCAGCTGAATAGTTTTATGAGCCTGTTTCTTGCCTGTAGAATTTTGAGAGTCCTATAGCTTTCCCTCATTTTGTCCCATCTCTGTCCCTTTCATTCCAAATTGGCAATATTTCTGCTAATAGAACATTCTCAGAAATCTTGTGGCTCTCCTGTGCATGTCATAAGCCATCATGCCATTAGACAACAGGATCCTCCACAGATATTTCCTGGATAATCCCATCTTTATTCCAGGCTTTTGCTGAGACCACTGAGGGGATCTGTGAGTCCCATGCCTCATCTTCTGGGCACTAACCAAAGGTGTCCAAACACACCCTTGGCCTTCTCTTCAGAGCATGATATCCTGACAGGGAGTATCTTATTTCCTAATTTTGGCAACTTTTGCAGTATGGATAGGATGTTAATTTCCCAAGTCATCAAGTCCTAATTCTTTTTTGCTTGATGGTTCTTTCATTTTACCTCTTTGCTTTCACATTCTACTTTATACAGCAAGAGGAAACCAGACTGTACCTTCACTACTTTGCTTGGAGAGCTCTTCCGCTAAATGTCCAAGTTCATAATATACAAGTTCTGCTTTCCACATAATTGTAGGACACAATTCAGTTTAGCATTCTGCCACCATGGAACCAGGGCTGCCTTTCCTCCCATGTACAGTAATATGTGTCTCACTTCTTTCTGAGACCTCACCAACAGTGCCTTTAATGTTCACATTTTCACCAATTGTGTGTTTAGGGCCATCTTTGAATTTTATTTCATGGATCTCAAAATTCTCCAAGCCTCCACCCATTACCTGTTTCCAAGGCCACTTCTACACTTTTAGGAATTTATTACAGCAGATACAAAAATCTGCATTTGTTCCCAATTGTTACTGTTAACAAATTCGCACATTCTTGGTGGCTTAAAATGATATATTTATTCCTTCACTGTTCTACAGGGCAGTAGTCTCCATAAGTTTTACTAGTCTAAAACAAAGGCCAACACTCTCCAGGGGCCAAAGGGGGGGAATCCATTCCTTGCCTCTTCCAGCTCCTGACGGCTATCAGGATTCTTGTAGCTGCACACTGCAATCTCTTGCTCCAATGTCATGTTACATTCTTCTGTTCCGTGTGTGTATCAAATCTCCATCTGCCTCCCTTTTTATAAGGACATTTTTTTATTTCATTAAAGGCCTATCCAGATAATCCAGGATAATCTTCCATCTCAGGATCCTTAGTTTAATCACCTCTGCACATTCCTTTTGTGCCATATAAGGTAGCATTCACAGGTTCCAGGGAATAAGGTGGCTTATGTCTTAGGGGCATTATTCGGCCCATTGCAGGTTCATTTTCCATGCCTGCATCTTGCCATAGTCACATGATATCCAGAAATATCCATTGTGCAGCAGTGTTGTGTATACAAATGAGGTTGCCATTGCTTCAGAATACCTTGCTAGGAGTCCTCAATCTCTTGTAGGGAAAGACCCATGGTTCAGTCATAGAATAAGCCAGGCTTGACCCATCATAAAGCCTTATGCCAGCTTACCACTGTGATGGGTGCATGACCGAAGCCAGCCAAGCAGAATTCTTCCCTGAGATTTTCAAATTGAATCTAGGGAAAGAAATGCCATAGGGATAGGAAACTGGAGCTCTACCAGCTAGTTGAAAACAAAGGACTTATCTTGCCAATTTCTTCTTTTTCACTCCTTAAATAACATACATTTCTTAGCAAGAGAAGTCCATTCCTTAAAGACGTACAGGCCAGACTTCCTGCCTAGGTGGAAGAGAGTCAGCAGGTAAGGGTGGCAGTCTTGGTGTATCTGAGCCCAGTGAGAAATTTTACATTTTTCAAAAGATTATTCTGGCACATGAAATAATCTGTAAATCCTTGGTACATATAGTCTCCTTCCCAGCTACACAAAAGTTACCTTAAATTCTTATTAAACATAGCACGCATGGATTTCTCCCTGAACCCTACTAAAGTGATGGGAAGAGAATCAAAAAGGTATAAACCTACACGGACAAAGAGCACAGGAGAGGAAACAGTACCAGATTAAAGATGTCAACAAATACTTAGAAGATGGAAAACAGATGGACAAATGGCAGCTGGATTGGCAGAGCAGGACAGACGGAACCGGAGAGTGGCACTCCAGCAAGAAGCAAGCCAACTTTTGCCACAGAATCCTACAGAGACTTGAAAATTGGAGCCCACAGATACTTCAAAAGACAGATGTGAAGAGTCTGTTTAGTAGAGGTTAGCTCTCACAGTTCCTCCTGCCCGTCATCTTTTGAATAGCTTTTCTTTATTTAAGGACACCTGAAATTATGAACCTTGCTTCCTCAATCTGAACTCTAATCCCCAGCTTCTGCTAGAGCTAGTCCACAGTCATGTGACCCGGTGATGCCTATCAGACACCCATAAAATTTTAATTCAGAGGTGGAGGGGAGAGGGTCTGTGCATTGTCCGTTTTGAGGCAGAGGACTTAGGCTTTTAGTGGAAGCAGTCAACCAGTGGTTGTAAGAGCCAGTTTCTTACATAGAACTGGCATTGGTGGGGATGGTGGTAGGAGAAGTGAACATCTATTTTAGTGTTCCATAGGGCAGCAGCAGGTTTCCTTGTCAGGCCTTTTCTGTGGAGTGGTTTTGGGTGCAGTTTCAGATTAGCCTGAAGCCTGGTTCTTCAGCCTTTTCAAGAATTCAGTGAGCTACATACCAGAAATAACGAAAGAAATTTCTTTCCTGTTTAAACTGCCAGAGTCCATTTCTATTGATTGTGATAAAAAAAAAACAAAAAGCACAAAAACAAACCCTAAAACCATCAAATTAATACTGCATGTGTACCAGTTTTATTCTCAGATGTCCTTTCCTACTCCAAAGAACCAGATTATGGATTCTCGTCTACAGCATCTGGAGAAAGGAAATTTGTCTCTGGAGAAACTCAGTAAGAGGGGGCCCAGACTGAGGACATCAGGAGTTATAGAGAACTGGCTTCAAACAGTAAAATGAAATAAGGAGAGAAACTTCTCAATCCAATCTCCTTCCTTTCCTCCATTCCCAGAAGATAAGCAGCTAGGTATATACTCCCCAGACAGAGATGGGAGGATTTTTCTTGGGAGTAATTGACCATTGCAAGAGAAAAGAACTCCAATGAATTAGGTAAATTTCTACCCAATCACCTTCTGGTAAAGCCCCACCTACTCACAGAGAACTGCCAATCAGCTTTTTATCGCCTCTCTCTTAAATACCAGTGGGTGTGTAGGATCAGATCAGACTTGAGGAAAACTGTTCTCAAATGGGAAAGATGAAAGCACATACTGGGAGGAAATTATCTTGATGAATATAGTGATAGTGAAATGAACAGAAGGCAACTGAATTTAAAAAGCTATACTTAAAATTTTTAGAAAGAGAAGATGTTTCATTGATAAAACAAAATGAAACACTATTTTAAAAAAGTACTGAAGGACAGAAGGCTCTTGGAAATTAAAAATATAACAAAAATGAAAAAAAAATCACTGGCAGGTTGGAAGCTAATGTTGAGGGAATCTCCTAGAAAGTCAAACAAAATAAAGACATGGATAGCTGGGGAGAAATGATGGTAAAATCATAGAGCCCATCCAGTAGGCCCAATAAGACACAAAAAGGAAATAATTAAAAAAAAATCATATGTATATTGAAAACTGAAGAACTTGAATCTCTAGACTGAAAAGACTCACTTTACCCAGCACATAAGTCTACAGCAAGGGCACACATGGGATTTCAGAACACCAGGGATAAAATGAGAAGATGCTAAAAGTTTCCAGAGAAGAGCAAATGGGTTGCACATAAAAAGATCAGGAATCCCAATAAGATCCTACTTCTTAGCATAAAACTTAGAAGCAAGGAGTCAAGGGAGCGATGTCTGTAAAGCTGAGCCATGGCTTTTAACCTACATCGCTTTCTAACTTTGCCTCCAAACTGTCAATCAAGTGTGCAGGTAAAATACAGATGTGGAAGTTTCAGAATATTTACAGCCAGGGAACTACTGGTTGATTTGCTCCAACAAGCAAGAGAAAACCCCGGGAAAGGAAATTTAATATTCTGGAGACAGGGGATCCAACTCTGAGGAGTAAAGGAACTCCTAGGGGAATAATGAAGGGCTTTTCTAGCATGACAGCTGTTCAGGAGCCTCAGTGAGCTGGAAGACAGAGGCCTTTTGCCAACCAACCAACAAACAAAACAAGCCACAAAACTTCAAAAGGAGAATGAAGTATGCATAGATTCCCTGAGGAATTAGACCTATTTGAAAGAGGTTTATATTTCCATTAGTGAGTCTGAGAAAAACTGGTCATAATTAGAAAACCAAGTAGGTGAAAAATAAAGGCAACCACTAACTTAAGGGAAAACAAAGTCTTGCCTAAGAAAGGAAATGCAGTCATAGTGTAGTCTTGGTTTCCTTTGTGAGTGATAGTTATATAGTAATAAATTAAGCAATAACTGTTGATACAATGAATATTACAGTAAAGCTCTATTGTGGAAATGTATGTGGAGAAGGTAGAGACACAGGGTGTAACAGTGCTAGAACTTAATTTTTTTATAGCAGGAAATCAAGGAATAAAATATAAATGTATAGGAACACAAAGGTAAATGCTGAGAAAAGGGGCTAAAAGAGTTGAAAATTTTTGGCTCTGGTTACCAGGACTTAAGGGTAGGGCAGGGGGTGGACTTTTGCATTATAAACCTTATGGGATTATTTGTTTTTTAAAACTCTGAACATGTATTACTTGATAAAAATGTAAAGCCACATGAAACTTGGAAAAAATGCTTAGAACACGAGGATTCTCATACTCTGTCTTTGGGAATGTAAATTAGTGCAACTCCTTCAGAAAACTGTTTGGCAGTATCCACGGAGGCAGACCAAACGTGTACTGTATGATCTAGCGATTCAGTTCCAACAGAGATGTGTACAGCTGTGTGCCAAAAGATGTACAGGCATGACCACAGCAGCAGTATTCGTGATGGCTGGGAACAGGAAAGACAAAGTGTGCATCTAAAGGACAGTGGAGATTGCATGGTCACACAAGGGAGCATGCTGTAGTAATGCAGATGACCTATTGCTACATGTAACAACATGGATGAAACTCTTAAACATTGTGCTGAGCGAAAGAAGTCAGGCACCAAAGAACACGTGCTACATGATCCCATTTATTTAAAGCTCTGACCCAGTCCAAACTAACCTGTGATGATAGAAGTTAGGGTATTGATTGCCTTCGGAGAGGAGGTGGGGGAGGGGGCGGAGGGTCTTTGGGGTGCTGGGCAGGGTGTGAGTTCTTGGTCTGGTTGTTGGTGACATGAGAATGTTCACTTTGTGAGACTTTGGCCAGCTATAGTCTACTGATTGATCTGGATAGGAAGTGATCAATTTCATTTTCGAAAACAGATTCAGAAAATGTCAGTTAGTTGAATATGGTCATTTCTTGGTTCTCGCCTTTTTACCTTGATTTAAGGATTTTTGGATTTGTCATCTCCATCATGTTGTGCTTTGCGCTGCCACAGGTTTTTTTGTTTTTGTTTTTCATAATTGGTGATGACTTTGAAACTCTTTGGAACATTGCCGTGACCACAGGATTTTCCTTCTGTTTTTGAATGACTTGCTCGTGATTTTAGGTGCCCTCCTGTTCAAAAGCCAACAAAAGAAGAACTTGGGAGGCTTAACCCGGCCTAGTAAAGGAAAGAGCATGCATGGACTGGGTTTCCTTGGAGGAGCTGGGGGGCTGTAATCCTCCTATTGTACCATTTCATGTTACCACGGGAATCTGACTCCCTGAAATAATATAATGCATCGATGTCCTTGGTTTTTGCCCCAAGTGTTTAGGAAGAGGGGACATTCATCTTGCCTCTGCCCTTTTACATTATGTGTGTTAGAAATCTTCACCGTGCAAGCCTTAAGAAGAGCAAGTTACATGCTCCTGACCTTCACATCATCACACCGTAAAAGCCCTTCAGCGGCAGGCATTTGCCTTGCTATCTTGTTCCAGATCAAGGGAAGGCAGAGGGAGAGACACTCTTGAAAGTTCAGCCACTTATACATTGAATCACAGTGGGTGAAATTGTAGGTCCCATTCAGCCTAAGTTGGCTGGTAATTGGATTCATACACACTGTGGATTTGCACCAGCAGCCAGCAGTCTGCACAGGGAAGCTCTTCTCATCAGTCTGGGGTGGGGTTGGGTACACGGGGAGAGAAGCTGCCAGGAAATCGTCAGGACACCAAACAGAACATGGATACCATTAACTGCCTTCAGTATCTTCCTTTTCCCTTTAAGACTGATCATTATATTGCCGCAAGTTCAGCTGTGTGATAGGGTGACAGGTTATATAGTGGGGTAGCAATTGGTCATTTAAATGCTTGTGATTATCATTCGCTTTACAATAGATACAATATTTTATAGTGCTTATTATACTCATATAATACTAGAATTATATATAATAATATTTATAATAAATAGTTATAATATTATAATACTTACAAAGAGGAAGTAATTCATTGTGGAGCCAGGAGATGTGGAGTTACATCCCTGTGTTTTCTTTAACAATTTGTGTGAATTTGGCCACTTTCATGCATACTCTTTGCCCCCATTGCTGTCTCTGCTGCATAGAAATAATTCTGCCTACATTGAAATGTTTGTTAGGGTTAATACATATTAAGTGTACATTAGCCACTAGGCATTTCACCTCTTCTTGCCTGCAACGTTATCTTTTGAACAGATCTTTGAAGAGCTGCTGTCTGTCCAGGTTCATATACTGGGACAGTGGGAACAGAGATGTATGCCTTGCAGAGAGCAAGCCACTGGGGTCAGCTCTTAAAAATAAACATTAGATCTTGTCGCTCCTCAGCATACAGCCCTTCATTTGTCACTCTGCACACTTGGAATGAGATCCAAGCCCCTTGTCACGGTCTGTGCAGCCCAGGGTCCTTAACTGTGCCGGCTAGCTCATGTCTCACTGCCTTGGGACTTGATGTTCCCACAATCCGGACATTGCTTTGGTTCTTGCTCATCCTTCAAGGCTCGGCTTGTGCCTTTCCCAGGATGCAGACTGAGATGGAATTTAGCATCCTCAATGAAGGATGCTCATTCTGGGGAACGCCTGGATTCCCCCACTGTGGGAAGGAGGGAAATGGAACAGAGCAAATGGTGGGAGACACGGAGCCATGCAGACTGGGCACCTGGGGAGCTCTGGAGCCGCACTGGTCCTGCAGGTTGCCTCCAGTGGGTGGCCATAGCCAGGCCTTATACTCTGCCACTCATCAGTCGTATGCGGGCATTCCCCCTCGTGGGGGGAAGGATGTGACTTTGTGGGAGTGACTGCAACTGACGCTATCCCGGAGGTGCTGGCAGCCAGAGGCCAGCAGCGGTCTGTACTCCCAGGCATGAAGTTCTTCTTCAAAGAGGGTCCCAGGCAGCATGACACTGCCCACCACCCAGCCTTCCCTGCCCACCCAGTGTCCTGTTGTTTTCTACCAGAGAGTCTAATGATTTCCCTTACTTTCTTATTGTTTCTGCCACTGGGCTCCCTGAGGACAGAGATGGTGGTTGTCTCATTTCCTATTGCTTCGCCAGCTCATCGCAGATGGCCTAGTATGGTAGGCACTTCCCATGGATTTATTGTGTGAATGAATGAATAATGGATGCTTAATGATCATCAGCATGAGAGTTATCAAAGAATATCTGCCCCTGAGAGTAACACAGAGCTTGCAAATAAGGGATCATGTCTTTACTCAGTCTCTCTGCTATTTATCATTGGGTAAGACCATGAGCAAAATGACACCAGAAGTCTGTGTTCTTAATACTTCAATCTTTATGAGCAAGGGAAGAATGACTGGTGTCATTGGGATGAAAGGGCTGTATGACAGTCACTCAGCCTGCAGACATCTCAGTCCTTGCCTCCTGGACGCAGTGAGAGGTAATAGAGAAAGCCCGCTCAGGACCCAGGAATGCTGTGGGCAGTACCAAAGGCAGAGTGCCTCTAGCGAGTTGAGGACAATTAGGCCTCCTTTGCAGATAGTTTTTCTCTTCCCTGCTGCGTCATCCAACATGAAAACCTAGAGGCCAAATAGTTTGAAACCCATTAGGCAAAAGAAAAATAACATGCTGCAGGGAGGGAACTGTGCTTACCCAACCAAGGTTTGCAAACAGCAGTTCAGATATTCCTGTGGCAAGACCGACAAGACCTCATGGCAACTCTGCCCCGTGCTGTGTTGCTGTCACTTGTTTATAGGCCAGAAAGCAACTGCACAGACAGCCTCATCCTCTGCCTTTCAGGCCAGGAAACGTTTACTTGGCATGCATTTGTTCATTTGGACTTATTTCTTTGATTTATTCATTTACTCAGTTCACTGGGCAGAAAGAATTCCTCCACTGTGCTTGGGGAAGGGAAGGCTGGTCCCTTCCCAACAGATGTGGTGGGTTGATAGGGTTTGCTTATTTTTTTAGTTTAGTTCTGTTTCGAACAACGAAAGAGAGAAGAAGACACAAAATTTGCTTGTAGAGTTAAGGAGTATTTTGCTTTTGTTTGTACAATCACGTACACACTAATTACAGAATTGAAAGACTTGGTTAAGAGCGACTGTCACTTAGGAGGAAAATGGGAGAGTTTCGGACTGAACTGTCCGTTGCTATCTCAGAGGCACAGGCTGGGCAGGGTAAATGCGAAATTTACTGTTGCTTTTGTTTCCTTTTTGTTTTTCTGTTTTCTCAAGTTTTCTGCTTTGTGCATGTATTACAGTTATGATCAGAAGCAAAGCCACTACTGAAATAAATATAGTTTTGTTGGACTATTTTGGAGATAGAGGTCAACAGGAAAGATTATTTGTCTAAGGTGTCTTATTTTGAAAAGGGAAGACATACTCTCAGCATTTGCTTAGAGACTGTGAGAAGCAGTCATTTTTTTTGAAATCATCATTTTATGTTTGTCCTTTTGGATTACAATTTGTCATCTTTGTCAAATTATTTTCTCTTCTCATTCCTGTTATGTTGTGTGCATTATCTCATGCCACTGAGTATTGTTTGAAAGCTTTTAAAAGGGCTACATAGTATTCCACTACAGAGTTGAATCATCCTTTAGTTAACCATTCCCTCATTGTTGGGCATTTATGTTGCTTCCTGTGATTTTGCTCTTATAAATAACTGCCATAAGCACCTCTGTGCATAACTGGTTGTGTGCTCTTTGAGGATTCCTTTGGGATGAATTTTGAAAAATGAAATGCAGAAACAAGAGCACGCCTGGTTTAAGGCTGTTGCGTTAGCACCCCCCTGGGAATTTGTGTGTGAGGGTCTCCATTCCGCAGGGCTGCTCGGCCTCGACTTTGGATCAAGGACACTCAGCTATCTGAAGTGAAGCTGGTATAAGGGTCTCGAGTGCAAGTCACCACCTACTGTGAAACCTCACTGTAAAAAGCTTCACCAGGCTGAGGCTCAGTTTCCTCGTCTACGGAGTTAGGACCCTAGGCTTGGTGCTCTGGATTGCCATGCTCAGTAATAATTAACATCCAGCCTCTGTGCTTGGGGCTTTGTATAGCTCCTTCCATGAAAATTTGGACATGAATAGGGGATAATATACAGGAAGTGATAATGTGAAAGAATTTGGCCAGCTGGGTTTCCTTGCTTCTAAGAAATGGTTGCCACAGCTTTTGGGACCAGCAAACAGTAAATGGTGTCACTTAATGAGAATGGGGAGGCATGCGTTTCGATAGTGCCATTGACTATAGGGTTGATTGTTTGAAGTAACTAAAGCTTGACTTTAAATGGCCACATTCAGAAATAGTAGATATTATGACTTTTATTAGCTTTCAGAATCTCGTCTTTTGCAACCAGAGAAGAGGACCTTGGGAGCACCCCATATTCCCTTCCCTGTTTGGGGTTCTCTCATATGATATCTAAGCACTGGGAAATGGTAGACATTTTTATTTGAAACTCAAAACCTTGATTTTCTTGCTGATTTGATACCTGGTACTTATTTCAACCTTTCTACTTCTCCTGTGCCCTCAGTTACCAGGAGATAGGAATCCCCCCAAATCCCACGACTCAGAAGTAGTTACAGGTAGTATTTTGGTGTCTTTCCTTCCTCATTGGATTCCTATGTATTCCCAGATATACATGCAAGAATATGTTAATAGGATTAGGTTTAATGGTAAGCAAGAATATGTTAATAGGATTAGGTTTAATGGTATATATTTTATAACTTGATTTTTTGTCATTATTATGTCTTGAACATTTTATTATACCATTATTTTTCAACAGTATGATTTCCCATGGTTGTAGAGTTTTCTATCATATGAACATACTATAATTTACTTAACCACGTCCCTGTTGTTAGACATTTAATTTTCTACCTTTTCACTGTCATAAATAATGCTACATGAATGATCTGGTGCAGGAATATCTGTAGGGATACCAGGGGAAATACTGAGTCAAAGTGTAGGGATATTTTAATGCTTCTTGGTGCTCCAAACTGGCACCCTGTGCATCGTAGGGTGGCCTCTGTGCAACAGACAACAGTATCACACTCCCAGTTGTCACCAAAATGTCTTGAGACATTGACAGATGTCTTCTGAGGGGCAAAAGCATTCCTGGTAGAGAACCTCAACTTGAATTAAACATCTGCAATTTTTCTCACTGGTCCCCATAGAGTATTTGAAGCTTTTGGCCAACTTCACCAACCTGGACACTGTCACTCAGGTGCATTCTAGTTTGCCAATCATTTGCTAATGGTGCGCAAAGGCCCCTTGAGAACTGACTTCAGTTCGTTCCTGATATGGTCTAGGGAGGACTGTGATTAGGAAACGAACAAGAGAACCCTGACCCCACACACATCCCTAAAGACATAGCCAAGGTCGTAAGCTCCAAGAGGGCAGGAGTCTGTGTGTCATTTTACTTCCTCAAGAATCCCAAGTGTTTAGGATGGTGCTGCTATGCAAATACTGCTGGATGTGTCGGGTTCTGAGACCACCCTCAGGTTTGGTGATTTGCTGTAGGAGTCACAGAACTCATAAAAGCTGTTACGCTCAAGATTTTGGTTTCTTGCAGAGAAAGGACACAGATAAAAATAAGCAAAGAGGCATATAAGGTGAGTGCAGGTGCAATCGGGCATAAGCTTCCGGTTACCCTCTCACACTGGGGCCGTAATGACAATGCTTAATTCTCTTAGCAACAATGCATGACAACATATATGAAGTACTGCAGTCAAGGAAGTTCATCCAAGCTTTGGTGTCTAGGGATTTTATTGGGGGTTAAAAACCTAGGCATGGATCAGCCAAGAGACCAACTTAGCTTACTCAGTCCCTGGCACCCCAGGGATCAAATTGATACAGCAGGGCCTGGGGTCTCAGGGGAGCAAAGGCAGGCATCACCATAAATCACATTGCTGGCATAAACCGTTTGGCATAGCTCAATGCCCCAGTGATACATAGACACCCTTATTAGGCAGGATATGCCGAGGGCTTAGAGGTTCTCTCCAGGAGCCGTCAAGGACCAATCCTTTCTTTGGACTTTGCAGAGGTTGAGGACCCCAACCTCTGAGTTTACTGCACATGCATGATCATAAGCTCCAAGAGGGCTGGGTCTTTGCTCCTTTGCGCCCACATGAATCCCAAGTGTTTAGGATGATGCCAGGCCCATGGTAGGTACTTGTATTTCCAGAGAAACGGAACCAGTAGGAAAGCCAATATTTATGATAAGTAATTGGCTTACGTGATTGCAGAGGCTTGGAGAGTCAGTAATCTGCAGTGGACCAGGCGGCTGAAAACCCAGGGAAGAGTTGCAGTTGAAGCCCTAAGGCCATCTGTTGGCAGGATTCGTCCTCTCGTGGGAGGTCAGTGTTTTTCTTAGTCTTCAACTGATGGAATGAGGCCCATCCACATTATAGAGGGCAATGTAATTTATCCCAGTTTACTGTTTTAAATGTTAATCCCATTAAAAAAAAATGCCTTCATAGAAATGTCCAGAATAGTGTTTGACTAAGTATCTAGATATTGTGGCCCAGCCAAGTTGACACATTAAAAAATCCATCACCGTGTTCAATGAACATTGTTGAAAAACCACAGAGCATAAGGATTGGCAGAGAGTAAACCAAATTCCTTTTACTGATGAAGAAACTAATGTCCAGAGTGACAATTACGTACTCACTGCCCCTTGGGGGTGAAGTCAGGACCAGCTTCCTGACTCCATTTATTTCTTTCCCTCTCAACTCCTCTCAAGTCTTCTTTCCTTTCAGAGACGATTGAATGTCAAAGGTTCTGTGTCCCTTTGCCCCCCAGGATGGAGGCCACATCTGGAGTTATCCAATAATTCTCTTTCGTTCCATCCTCATTTGTTCCTTTCTACTTAAAACATCTCTTGGAGCTTCCTCCATCCTAGCTCAGAGCAATCTCATTACTGGACTGTGTGTTAAGTTTTTGGTGAAAAGTCATTTTCTTCTTTTCTGAGAAACAAGTTGATAGTGGTGAAAATGTTTTCTTGTCCCCTTGGACAAGAATAGGCATCAAATAAAAACAGTGATTTTCTCTATAATAAAATTAGACAGTTTATCCCCCAGGCTATTGATACAGAAGAATCTGAAGGAGTTACAAACAGCAAATATTTTCAGCCAGGGTAATTCACAGTGAATAAGACAGCAATGTATTCCAATTGGTAACAGAAATTAATTCAATATTTCATGTGAGGGCAGGAGAGTTCATATCAAATGTTGTCCCCGGGTCCTGAATTGAAGCTGTAACAATTTCCTCTTCCCTACTGGAGGAACCACTCTATAGTGAGGTTGTGGTGATTGCCCTGCCTTTTATTTATTTATTTTATAAAGAAATACTTAGCAATTTGTGTGATATTGGTTTCTTGAAACCCTGAGGTCAAGATTCTTGGGGACATTCAAGCCAATAGAACTTTTCTGAGTTTAGAAAGAAATCATAAATTTAAAGTGCTTCATTGATTGAAGGGAATGATTCCAGGCAGTATTCTAAAACCATGTTTGCTACTGTAGCTGCTAAAAACACACTCTTTCAGGGGTGAGTCAGTCCTCGGCAGGGGCAGCCCCAGCCAGAGCATGAACACTGGGAAGGAAGGCTTTGGGACTGACTACAGGGCAGCAGTGACTGACCTTGGGCCTGTGACTGGGAAGGTCATGAGTAGGGGCCCATGCCTCCTGGTCGGCTAGGAGCTGTCCCGTCTATGCCTCTTGGTTTAGCTAGCATAGAGCATGGGCTATTGGCTGGTTCCTGGGGGATGCCTGGCGATTTCCTACCTCCCGGGCCTTGTGCTTGCTGTTTCTTCAACTTGTGATGCTCCTCTCCCAAATATGGGCCTGGCTGGCTCCTTTATATCCTTCAGCTCTTAGCTCCAGTTTTCATGTTCTCAGTTATTCCCTGTCACAGTAATGTTTGTTTTTCCACTTGCTATGGTGTGAATGTTTGTCTTGCCCCCATCATTCATAGGTTGAAATCATAAGCCCCAAAGGTGACTGTGCGAGTGGGTGGGAGCTTTGGGAGGTGATTAGGTCACGAGGGTGGTGCTCTCATCAGTGGAACTGGTGCTTTTATAAAGAGACCCTCCAGAGCTCCCTGCCCCTTCCACCATTTGGGGACACAGCAAGAAGTTGCTGGCTGTGAAATAGGAACAAGGCCTTTATCAGAACCCAGCATGCTGGTGCCTTCATCTAGGACTTCTTAGCCTCCAGAGCTGTGATAAACAAGTTTCTGTTGTTTATAAGCTCCACAGTCTCTTCCCAGAGATAGAAAGTGAATTTCTATTCTCCTTTTTTCCTGACCCCATGCTCTGTTTCATTGTATATGCTGCAGTGGGGGAAAAAAAAAATCAGACTTTGAGTCACCCAGTACATTTTAAACTCCTATAGCATAGAAAAACAGGAAGGCCTTGAACCGAGACCACTAAGTAGGGACCTCACCACCCTCTTGTGGGGGGTTTATTCTTCAGAGGGCTCCAGACCTGTGTCATTGCACAGGGGTTTGGCTCGTAAAGGGGACCGTTTCACTGACCACTATCAATATGCTGACAGGCTTTCACTGTTGTTCTCCTCATGGCTATGCTGAATAATTTTGCTACACTTATTACACAGAGACAGTAGAGTTGAGAGGATAATTTTGTCCTATACGATTGCACTAGACAAGTTTGCCAATTCTGAGATTTCAAAATTCCAGTGGCTGGCTTGAAAGGGAACATCCAGATACCAATGTGGACATTTGACACCTGTGTGTATATCTGGCCCTGTTCTTGACACTGAAGATACAGAGAAGAAAATGCTTATTCCCAGGACTTGCCCCCATCCTTCTTTTGTTTCCTCTATTGTCTGATTTTGGTTCCACGGCCAGAGCAGATTGACGTTCCTCAGCTTTTATTGCCTCTCTGTGTGTCCATAATAATGCTGTCTGTCACTGTGCCTTATCATTTACCAAGTGCTTTCACCCAAGACATGTTGTAGAATTATGTCAAACTGTGTAAGCATTCTCAAACTAGTCAATTGGCCAAGAAGCAACATGTATGGTGGCATCATTATTACTTTTAATTATTTCCTTATTAAAAAAAAAGAAAGGAGCCCCAAGCAGGCATTATCCTATCATAGGTCTCAGTGTTTGGGGTAATAACATGTGAGAAAATGGGGGGCTGGGCGAATTGCCCTTGGCCTGGAGCTGTCATGCGGCAGAGCCCATGTTAAACCCTCTTAGTCGCATGGAATTCTGGCGATCAGGCTCAGCATCAAATGTCTGCCTGGAAGAAACTTATCTTTGTTGCATGTATTTCTCATGTGCTTTGTTGTGCTGACAAATTCCTTCCTGAAAGAAAGGCAGCATGACATATGGACAGTGTCACTGACTCTGGGGAGACACAGATTGGGGTTTAAGTAAAGGCTGCACCATATAATGTTGGGCAATTCTCCTTATTGCTCTAAACTTTGCCCACACCCCTCCCCCCTGAAGATGCTTATGAAATACCTTTTTCATTGAATTTCTTCAAAAATTAGAAATAACCACATTAAGGTGGTGGTTATGGTAGCGGTGGTTGTGGCAGAGACATTGCAAACTTAGCATAAAACAATAGCCAGTTCATTGTGCTCATGGCTTCTGTGGGTCAGGCCTTCAAGGGGGCTTGGTGGGTGGCTTGTCTCTGCTCCAGGATGTCCGGGACCTCATCTGCCTGGGGGCAGGATCTTCAGAGGGCTTCTTCACTCCCAGGTGTGGTGCCTGGCTGGGAGGACTCCAAAGCTGGGCTCTCAGTAGGAGCATGCAGGTACCCCTGCCAGGTGGCTTGAACTTCTCACAGCTTGGCGATTGTGTTCCCAGAGGGAGTCCCCCCTCCCCACCGAGAACCAGCGTGTCAAGGGAACCAGGCAGAAGCTGCAGTACTTTTAATGACCTAACCTCAGAAATCATGTAATACCACTTTTGCTATAAGGAATATGATATATCCATTAAGATGCAGTAGTACCACTGAAAATAAAAGGGAGCCTTAATTTCATGGATGGCAGGCCTCAAATAATTTAAAGCCTTTAAAAAAATACAGAAAAGCACGAACACATAAATATACAGCTTTATATATTATTATTAAGCAAATCCCTATGTAATTAAAGGTCAAGAAACCAATGGACAGAACTCAGACCCCCTAGGGTGCCCATCTCAGTGTCTACTACTCTGCATCACGAAGGTGACCATGGGGCTGATTTCTGTGGCAGTCACTGGCTATGTTTTGCCAGTTTTGGAACTTTATATATAGGATAATACTGTATGTGCTCATATGCACCTGGCTTTTTTTTCCTTCTCAATATTAGTTTGTGGATCAGTCCATGTTGTGTGTGTAGCTGTGGTTTATATTATTAATGTAGACTATTACATTGTGTGAACGTTTATTCACTGTTGATGGGACCCATGGATTGTTTCCAGTTGTTTCTAGCAAATAATGGTGCTATGCACATTCTCAAGCCTCTATTTTTTTGTTGTCCCTGGTCATGCTTTGCTCTTAGGAATCACCTAGTTGTGTATGTTCAACATGGATAGATTGTGACACACTGTTTTCCAGAGTGCAACAATTCACACTCTCAAAGTGGTACGACAGTTCTCGTGGCTGAATCTTCACCAGCACTTGGTATTACTAGCCTTTTCATTAATGCCTTTTTCTGAGGTTTCATCTTGTTCTTTTGTTTCGAACATGTTCCTTTGTTTCTTCATTTTGCTTGACTCTCTGCACTGGTTTCTAAGCAGTAGATTACCCAGCTGCCTCTCCCATTCTGGAAGGAGTGGCCCCGTGTAAGAGGGGAAACTTATCCAACCAGCCCAGCTCTTGGCTGTCTCTTGAACCCTTGTGATTGTCCAAGTTTGAACCTTTTAGTGGCCCCCGGTAGTGGAGGCTGTGCCAAGGCCAGTCAGTGTCCCAAATGGGAGGACCTCAGTCAGCGCCCACATCTGGGCTGACTGGGCACCAGGTTCTCAGGCAACTTTTAAAGAATGCAAATTCATACAGTGCTGTGGCACTGCAGGCATAAGCCCTACTGGCGTCCAGGGCCAGGCGATCTGGAGGTGTCCCCTGGGCCTGCCAAGAACCGTCTCTCCTGCCAGAAGCGTCTCTCTGATTGTTACGGTTTCCCGTGGGACCCAGGAGTGCGCCGGTGGTCAACAGCCAATAAAACCTGGGAAATAGATGTGTGTAAAAATAATCTCCAGGGGATACTGGTGCCGTGGAATGTGGCCAAGGGAGAGCGTGAAGGTGGGGCCATTAGGAGGGTAAAGATGGTGCCTTCCAAGAGAAAAAAACCCGGAGGGCAGAGGGGAAGAATCCTGCTGGCTTTAGCAAGGTAGAGGGAGAGCAAGAAACTGGCCCCAGCTGTATCCCAGCAGGTCCCTACCCCGCACGCGATGATACAAGGTCAGCAAGTGAATCGCGTGCGCACGGAGTCTGGGTGCTCCTGCAGCGGCCTCTCCGCGGGGGCCCGGGGCGAGCCCTTCCCCGCAGGCCTGCAGCCCGTTGCAGCCCGGACGCCCGCCTCGTCGGTTTTCCCAGCTTCCCAGGTTGGAAGCTCAGCTCTCAGGTGCCCAGTGTGGGGTTCAAACCCGGAGCTCCTGGGGAGAGAAGCTCCACGTTTTGGGTTTCCTCCTCCTGTGGTGGCTGCCCCGGGGCTGGGGTTTCTGGTGAGGTTGTGCCCCGGCCTCTCCTACCCGCTGGGGTGTGGGCGCCTCTGCCGCCCGATGCGAGGAGCTGGGCAGTTGGGCAGCTGGTTTGCAGGTGTTTTTCGGAGGGAGTTGCTCCATCTGTAGCAGCAGGTTCCGCGTGTCTGTGGGAGGAGGTGAGTTCAGGAATTTTCTAGGCTGCCATCTTGGACGGGCCATAGCCTTTCTAATGTTGGCCCTGCTGGGGGGTGCCCTGTGTGGTGCCTCCTGGTGATTTTTACTTGTATTTCCTGGACCACTAATGAAGCCAGTGTTATTTTTACGTGTTTATCGGCCATCTGGACATACCTTTTTTTCATGAAATGCTTATTCTTGTCCTTTTCCATTTTTCTATTCTGCTTGTCTTTCCTTTATCAGTATGTAGGGGTGTGTATATATATATAAAAGATATTATGGGTTGTGGTATTGTGCTTTATAATAAGCATATATTTGGTCTTTGCCCCTGTTTCTGACACAGAGTTCCTAAAACTTGGAATTTGTTCAGTGAACAAAATGTTCCTAAATGCAACAAAAGTGTCCTTTTTATGTTAGTGAGGTGACTTTTGGACCATACCTAAGGATGGGGGCCTGTTGCTGGTACCCAACCATGTGATGAGAGGTCTGGAACTTTCCGTCCCACCCCTTGACCTCCCATGTCGGGAGAAGGGCTGGAGGTTGAATCAGTTACCAATGGTTAATGATTTCATCAGCCATGACTGTGTAATGAAGCCTGTGTAAAAACCCCAAAGTACAGGGTTTGGAGAGCCTCCAGGTTGGTGAGGATGCAGAGATTTGGGGATAGTGGTATGCTGGCAGAGGGCATGGAAGCTCTGTGCCATCTCCCCATACCTCGCTCTCTACATCCCTTCCCTCTGGCTTTTCCTCAGTTACATCCTTTTCTAAAAAACAAGTGACTCAGTAAGTAAAATGTGTCTCTGACTTCTGTGAGTTGTTCTAGCAAATTAATTGTACTCTAAAGCCTGTCAGAAGCACAAGTGATAACATGGGCTTGCAGCTGACCGGCATCTTTAGTTTGGGGTGTTGGGGGTGCCGTCTTATAGGACTAAGCCCTTAACCTGTAGAATCTGATGCTATTTCTGGGTAGGTAGTGTCAGAATTGAGTTGAATTGTAGAACACCCTGTTGGTGTCCAAGAATTGTTTGTTGATATAGGAAAAAACCCCACCCAGTGGGATTGGTTCCAGAACACTTTTATGGGTACATGGCCTTTGTTAGTTATGTAAGTGACACATATCTTTCTCACCCTGTAGCTTACCTTTTTCCTCCCTTAATGATATTTTTGTGTGTGCATTTGTGTGTGGCTTCTTTTGTTCAACATTATGTTGTGAGATTTATTCATGTTGTGATGGTAACTACTTTTTGTTTCATGGCTGCATAGTATCCCATCGTTCTTAATTCTAATATAGTCTAGTCTACTTACAATTTTTTTTTCCAGAATGGTTAACTGCTTTTTTGTGTTTTATTTGAGCACTCTTTCCATACGCCTAGGTCGTATAGCTACTTTACTGTATTATCTTCTAAAAGCTTCATTGTTTTGCTTTTCTCATTTATTTCAGGAGTCAGCAAACTATGGCTGGCAAGAAAATCCGGCCCACCACCTGATTTTGTTAATAAAGTTTTATGGGAACACAATCACAGTCATTCATTTACATATAGTCTGTGGCTGCTTTCATGCTACAACAGCCAAATTGAATAGTTGCAGCAGAGATAGTAAAATATGTTAGCTTAAAATATTTAAGGGTTTACAGAGCTTCTAACCCTTTGCAGAAAAAAATTGTTTACTCCTGATTTAGATCCACAGCATATTTGGTGGAAGTCATTGTATTTTCTACCACCATATGGGCTTTAATCTCCCATTGAAAATCCTTCTTTCCACATTCATTTAGCAGCCACTGCGTGTAAGTATTATGATACTTAAGGCATCATGATACTTAGACTGGAAATATAGTTTGTGCCCTATAGGATGTCACAGTTTGGGAGCACTGTCCTTAACTTACATGGGCCTTGTCACACCAGTAATGCCATGTGTCAGTTAACGCAAATGTTTACTGAACAGAACTTGAAAGATACTACATTTTAGGTCAGGGATAGGAGACTGATAATTATGGCTTTCTCTCAGCCCTCAGCCCTCAAGAGGTGTACAGTCTAGTAGGGTGGCCCTTGAGAGAGGTAAGCAGCTGACACTATAATCAGAGAAGAATTGATGACAGAGTGAGGTGCCCTCAGGTATGGCTGGGTGACTGGAAGGCTGTATGGACTCAGAGGAGGGAGTAAAATGCCATTTTGCTTTATGAAATATGACCAAGACAGAGTGGCAAAAAAATCCTGATTTTAATGTTATTTGTAAAGAGGCTGTGAAGTCATACCTTCCTTATTCTCAGCAAGCCTACTGCACACCTGCCATGAGGGGTGTTAACACCAGTCATGGTATTCGTTAAATTAGTCATCCCAATAATTACAGGAGCTCAGAAATAAGTAGTAATCAGCCCAAATAGCTCATTGTAGGATTCATCGAAATGCATCTAAGATAGGATTATTAATTTTGCATACACATTTAAAAGAAGATATATATATGGTGTATGAATGTGTATATATATATATATATATATATATATACATACATATATATATATATATAAAGAAATTATGTATTTCCTTGGGGCTCTTGGTAACCTTATATGGCATCAGAATGGTAGTTCGACATCCCTCCCCCACTGTTTTAAAACTACATGTGAGACAAGATGGTAGGATATATGAAGTCTTTAACACAGGTTTTTTTTCCCCTCCTTTTAGTAGATGCCATTGTAAAATGACAGGTATGGGAAAGGGATTTGTCAGGAGACTGTAATTACAAAATAAAAGCATTAACAAAAAACGATGGGTGGGCATGAAATGGGTTATGACAGTCCAGTAATTAACCAGTGACCAAAGCCAGTGCTTGTCATGTTTGAGTGATGGATTAGAATATCCCACATTCTAATGAAGCCCAGGTTGAAATATAAGTACTATTTGTTTTATTAAGAGCTCTGATCTACTGGGTGGCTGGGATCGTTAATATTTTATTTTGCCTTGGTGTTTTGTTAGTGTGTCTTTGCAATTCTTGCTTCCAAATGGTCAGATTGATTATTAATATTATTATTGCTTTTATTTTATTGACTAGATGACCCAGTGTAACAGCTTTTCTCTTTGTAGACCCTCCCATTCCTTATTCATTGAGTAGGTTGGGATACGAGTCATCTGAGATTCCTGTTTTTCTGAAGATCTCTAGGTTGGGACATTGCTTAATGAGAAGGGAAGTGCCACCATTACTTTATTCATCAATTTCATGGTCAGAATAGTGACTGATTCACAATATTTGAAACTCATTCTACCATGTTCTATTCTCTTTGTTCATGCACTATTTTTAGATAGGCTTCTTATTGGGGAAGTGTTCCAACCAGTATGTTGGCACCCCGTTTTCTTTAATTATAGAATGAGGTGATGGGAAGGATGCTAGTCTTGATGGATGGCTGACCATGTACCAGGTACCAGGTTATAAGTATTTAGAGGAGGGATTGTCAAACTTTTTCTGACAAAGGATAGAAAGTAAATATTACAGTCTTTGTCATGAATGTTTAGCTCTGTTCTTATAGCATGAAAACAACATTAGATAATACTTCAATGAATGGCATTACTGTGTTCCAAAAGAACTTTGATTTTAATCAAAGCAGGCAGAGGGCTGGATTTAGCCCTGGAAGCTGTAGTTTGCAGAGCCCTGATTTCGAATGTTAGGGCTGGAGAGGTTTTGAGAAGTCATCTACCATAGCCCGCCCTATTTCAAACCATGGCTCTTAGATCTCCAGGCTGTCCCTGTGGTGGATGGGCCTCTGCCCCTTGTCTTCTCTTCCACTGGAGTAGTGGAATCTTTTATCCATTTATATAAAGGGGTCCTGGCTAAGATTTCACTTGAGCAAAGATTTCTTAACTAGTATTAAAAGGTTTGAAAACCCCTAGCTCTCATCCAACTTTACTTTGCAGTTGGGGAATTGAGTATGGACAAGCTGTGATTTCCCCCCACTAACTAATGCATTTAGTTATTGTAAGAGCTGGAGCTTCCATTCTGCCCCAGACACTCTCAGACTCTCAGTACTAACTACACGGTGCTGCCTCCATGCCATCCAAATTCCCATCAGAGGAAAGACTTATGCATGTCATTTTGTCTTCTTACAACAGCCACTTACCAGTTTGAGCAATTTGTGAATAGAACTCAGTTTCAAGATGTTATATAACCTTTCTCTGGAGTGGGGAGAACCCCATTAATTCTAGGGGTGGTGTCTTACAACAAATTTTGAACTCAGGCTCTGTGACTTTGTCTGTGTGAAGGCCCATATGATCATATTCACATATTGGGTGGTGGTAAAAACAAGTCTGTAATGTTCTCTGGAAGCTTGTGATGGCCAGTGTTTATTTTACATCACCTGCCTTTTTCATATAGATCTAGCTAGCTATTATGTTTCCCTAAAGACTTTGTTCGCTTCAAATACAGAATTGAATTTTAAATTAAATTAAAAAATCTATGATACTTTTGGCCTTGATGGAAGAAATTGTATTGCATTTCTCAGTTGCACTGCAGGGAAAACCAGAGGGCCCAGAGAGCAGAGATTTGTGTAGTTTTACATGCCCAGATCTTCCCTGCTTAGGATCTGAAGTCCCACGTTGGTGGAGGTCCGGTGGGGTGAAGGCCATCGATTACCCACCCCATACTCTGACTCTCACAGGACTCCAGCTTGGCTCTCACCCTGGAATCCATTACAGAAATTTCATCAAACCTTGTAAGGAAGCAAAAACCCCAAACTAATTTTCAGTTTGGTTCTTGGCTCCTGAATATAGTATAATGAAACTTTAAACAAAGGTAATTTCAGAAAGGAAGTATTTTACTCAGTTAAGCAAATGTTTTTCCTAAACTCTAGATTATTCCTATACATACAGTTTAATTTCGAGAATGGGGGAGATAAATAACATGATAGAAAATTCTATTCCAGATAATGTTATAAATGTCTTCCCTCTTCTTTTAAAAAATATTAATGTGTAGACGTAAATTTAAATATCTCTTCTACTGCTTTATTCTCTGGCACAGAGAATATAGTATTTTAACATCATTTGATTATTGTATTTTGTTGTTTTTGATATGAAGCACTACTTTGCCTTATTCTCTTAGGGGACTGTTTGTGAGACAACATATAAAAGCTGCCTTCATGCCTTAATGGAATTCTGCTGTGTGTGTGTGTGCACATGTGTGCATGTGTGTGTATTTTCTCAAGGAAGAACAGGGTTCCTATGTTGCTGGATCATTTAAATAATTTATTTGTTTTATGAAAACAGCATCATTCATGTGGGAGTAACGATGGGGCTTGTGAAAGAAATTTTAATTGTTTTCCTGATGGCTTTTTTATATGGCTTACTGTTACTTAAAATTGACGTTTAGTTATAGAAGAGTTATAACAGCATTATGTAAAGTACTGAAAGCAGAGGGAAGATATCACCTTTATGTCTAGATGACTTATAAAAGAAAACTTTGGATATTTTCAGTTTTCTCCTGGTTTCAAATCTTAGAGGGTCCTCTGAGAATCCCAGAGAACGTCTTGAACTAGGCATAATTCCCACCTCCGGCTTGCCTTGAGGACTGATCTTTCTTAAGACTTGTAGATAAATAAGAATTTAGAGAGCCGAGGAAGGGTAAGGTTCATGTAATTGGGTAGATGGGGAAGCAAATGGGCAAGCTAGGGCACAGAGCATGACACTCTTAGCAGACTAACAGAGGCTTCCGAGAGCTGCCCCTTGGGGCCCTGGAGTGGAGCAGCAGGAGTGAGGTCGGAGAGAGGGTACTGGCTTGGACTGGGAGCACCCTTAAATGTTCTGCGGAGGAGTTGAGACTTTGTGTGTTAGGGAATGGAGTGAAGCCCCTATGGGAAAGGTCTGTTGGAGCCTCCATTCATCCTCCTCAAGTCCATGGACAGATAGATCAGTGGTCATGGCCAGTCAAGGAGAGGTCTCAAGGTGGCCATCGGGTAGTCACAAAAGGAAACGTCTGCTACCCCTTTGCCATCTCACCACCATTCATGAAGCACGTGGGAATGTGAAATAAATTGCAGGTCCTGCCCACCTCCCTCCTCTCCAGTATCTTAAATTGCTACTTTAGCTTGCAGTAGGGAGGGAATTGAGAGAGGCTAGCTTGGAATTGAGGAAGAAATTGATGCTTTGAAACAAACATGAGTCAGCCCAACCTAAGACGGTTTTAATAACCAAAGGCGACCCACAAGTTATACAATCAGACTGAGATGTCCCAAAGGAGACTTCCACCCAGGGAGCAACAGGAATGCTACAAAGGACAATTGGTGGCAATTCCTGAAAAACATAAAACCAGTTCACATTTATACTCCAGTGAAGACCCCTTCCTCAATCAGCTGTAGTACACACTAAGAAATTTAAGTAAAGCAAACAGAAAAAGGATTTATAGAAAAGGGTAATTATTGAGATTTCTGTATTCTCAGGATGTAACTGTTTCCAGGGGCTGAATAAAGATTTTAAAAAATCAAGATAATATGGTTACTTATTATGCAGAAGATCCTTCTGCATTTTGTTCAGTTTTATAGTGCGGTAATGTGATTTTGTTGTATTAAGAACTTAATTAAAAAAAGAAACACTCTTTCCCCATTGAGTTGAAATGAATGTAGTCTTATTAGTTTTTTCTATTATAACTGCTGAGGATTCCTCCACACTCCCCCCCACCCCAGCCTGATAAACATTTCAAGAACATTTCTCTAGAGAAAGTCTAATGGTTGCAATCTATCAAGACATTCTTTTGAGATTATTCCTAAGAAGCATTGTTGCTTTATCAAAAAATAAAGTAAAATAGGGGAGCACAAAGAACCCATTGTAAATGAAGCAACTTCCTGTTGGGTTCAGGATTCAATAGATCATTGCCAGGAGAGAGGCTTCAGTGGAGGGGACCCAGTCACTTGTTCTATGCTGTGTCCTTAGAGGACACAGTTGACCCACTGAGTTGTCTGTGTGTCATCTGCATTTTATTAATTTTTATTTTAAAGGACAGAATGGATTGGAGAGGTAGAAAGCGAGATAGAAGAAAAGTGACTCAGTAAATCTCTTTGGTTTTTTCCAGAGGAAGAGGTAGATAGAGATTTTATTTATTACACACACACACACACCCACAGGCGCACACAGAGGACTCCTTTTTATTTAAATATTTACAGAAAGGAAAAATTTTGTCACTACCTCCCATGAAAAAACAGTACCAGTTCTTATAAGTAGAATATTTACAGGAATGCATATTAAAATATAGGAAAATAGTGTAGGCTCTGCCTAAAACCATCTCTAGTGCCACCAGTGTGATACAGTTGCTGGGAGAATTACTTTTGTTAGTGCCATAACGCCGCTTTAAAAAAAAAATGGTATTAATCCCGAGTCTATTGTCATCTAATTTTGAAGAAAGGCATTAAGTTCACAGTTAGATTCATCAATCATCACACAGGAAATGTTACTGACATCCATTATGAACTCCACAGTTGATTAGCTCCCTTGATTAAATAGTGGTGCAACTGATGGGAAAACAGGAGACGAGCCTGCCACTCTTGTGAAGAGAATTCCCAGCTCTGCATCTCCACGGAGTTGAGAAAAGAGAAGTGGAAACTAGGAGACAGAAGTAGGGCTGCTTCAGCGGTAACTCGGTGCTCTGCAAACGTCCATCCTGTGACCGGGCCCTAGAGGTAGCGCTTAGTTCCCTTTTCATGCTCAAGGGCAGGGGATTGTGACTTTTTCCCTTTTTCTTTTGTCAGGTGCAGTGTGTGTGGGGGTAACCTTAGCTGTTACTGGAAAAGTAAGACCTTAAGTTAAAAATAAAAAATCACAGCATCTGATGTGAATGATACCTGAATGCTGACATTAACCAAATGCCACTTTTTGGACAGAGGCATAGAAATGATGTTGAAATGTTCTGCCGTGCTTTTTTTTTTAAACAGCAATTTTCCTGAGAGGTTGGAAAAGCAGGAGGAGGCAAGCTGATGACATTGTGATTGCAGGCCCCACTTGCAGAGGCATTGTGGAACTTTCTGCTTAACAAAGTTAAAACAAAAACAAAAAACAACCCTGCCACCTCAATGTGCATTTCTGATTTTTTAAAAAAGTAAATGGTGACACTTTCCAGGAGTTGTTTGCAGAATTAACTGTTACATGTT
This sequence comes from Smutsia gigantea, assembly GCA_032199065.1. Lineage (NCBI taxonomy): Eukaryota > Metazoa > Chordata > Mammalia > Pholidota > Manidae > Smutsia > Smutsia gigantea. The sequence goes on along the minus strand of JAVSCE010000800.1, from coordinate 37,229 downwards.
TTAATGGCAGCTAATACACTTGTTTGGAGATGGATAGCTGTTTGTTAATACTACTGCTTTCCAATTCAGCCTTATCTATAAGGCACTAAACAAGCTACTATGTTTTTATTTCCACCTTCAGCTTCTCCATAAAGGCTTTTCCATTTCCACTGTGAGACTGTACCTCTCTTTTTAATATTCAATAGTTTTTTTGGTATCTCTCCTGTGTCATATCTCTACCAGCCTTCCTCTAAAGTTATTTATATGTTAGTTTACAAAGTTCTTTGAGCTTACTACTTTGCATTTCATAGGCTAATTTAATATTTAGTGAATGAAATGAATGGATGCATGGATGGGGAGATGGTTGGAGGGATGGGCAAGTGATGATGGATGGATGATTAGATGGATGGATGGGGGATGGATGGGTGGGTGGATGAATGGTTGGAGGAAATTGAAAAATAAGTGTGGCTTCTGTAATATTTGATATTAGACTGATAAGAGACTTTGCCATCACTCCACAGACCCTAAGGATGTTTTAATTAATAATGGTATTGTCTAAAATAAAAATAAAATAAATATAGTATGTCACATTTTATTTATATAATTACTTCATTCTTTTATCTTTTTCCTATGAATCTAACTTCTACTTTCAGGATTTAGGTATGAGTCTTGCTACAGCTTCACGTGCAGACTGATTAGAAGAACTAAAGAGACATTTTTATTTTAAACTTTTCATTTTTTGTCACGCCTTGAGATGTCACATAACAATTTTATGGGACAGTATTGATGAATTCTAACAATATAATAGCCAAAAGCTTTTTTCATTTTTTTCTCCTTTTTTCTTTGTGTTTCTGACTGTCCCTAATACTTACGCTACAGGTTGAAAAAATCAAGTTTTCTCATTTTTTTCTGTATCCTTTTTTAATAGGAAAAATGAGAGGGTAGTTAAAATTTACCCCTGAAGCTACTGAAATAAAAATGATTTATCTTCCAAGCCATCTCTATAAGCGTTCCTTGAAATTAAATGGACTATCTTGAAAACAGGATACTAAACTTTATGCCAGTTTCCTATTCAGACGTAGATGTAATGTCAATTGTATCTCTTGTTTTTGCTTTTGTGAGTATTTTACTGCTCTGAAAGACATGCTTAAACATACATGTTTAATACAATGTGTGTAAGAAAAAGCAAACTGGTTGGTTTGGGTAGATGTGGATGCTAAATTTTTTTCTTTGCATTTTCTGGCTTGTATTTGTATTAAAAGTATGATCTAAAAAATATATAAATGTATATGATATGTGTATGTATACACATTTGTACATATATATAAATATATATACACATATTTGATATGTACATATGACAATAAAATAGTGTATGAGTTCTCACATATTTTAGAGGCAATGAATTAGAAAGTCAGGCAGTATGAAAATGAGTATGAGGACCTTTTAAAAAAATGTATTCAATATCACTATCATAACCAAAATGAGCCAGTGATCTAGTAGTTCATGGCCAGAGTGGTGGTAGATATTTGTTGAAATAATGCTAGGCTCTGCAGCAGTAACAAATAAACCCTGATATCTTAGTGCTGCAACACATCAAAGGGGGACTTTTCACTCTGGCAGCCTCTTCCATCTTGTTCACTGTGATATCTAGACTGTATGATTTGTAGATGACCAGGAAGGAAGAGAGAGCTGGCAAAGGCATACTGGCTCTTAACTGCATTAGTCTATGGGGTTTTATGCCATTTCCATTTCTGATTCACTAAGAGCTAGTCACATGGTCTGAACCTTAAGTTCAAAGAAGTGTGGGAAATACAAGGAAGCCCATGACCATGTTTGATCAAGACTAGTTGCCACATCCTGCATTCAGGGAAGCACATTCCACACAAGGATTCTGATTTCAACTTGCCTGTTGGGTAGGACACAGAGGGTGTCCTAGTCCTCTGTCATTTCCTAACTCCTGAGTCCAGCAACATTTTGGGACTGCTAGCTCCTATACCCAGGAAGAGTTTCTTCCTCATTGTAGATACTCTGTCCCGACCACACGCCGTCCACAGAGAGCAGGGCTGGGGGCCGGAATGGTGCAGTGCCTCATTAACTCTTGGTCTTTTCTTTCCAGGAATCAGCATGTATGTGGTTTTTTGGACCTTTTTTCCCAAAGATTGGATGGAAGATCTGTGACAATTGTAGTCTCCCTTTTGCAAGGTGTAGAAATGGAAAGGTGTAGAAATTAATATCTTCTTTATCTAACAGGGAGAGAGGAAAGATACCTCCAATATGTTAACAATGACTCCTTCTCCTCTTATTCTCCCTAAAGTCCAGCTAATTATATTTCTAAAACAACACTTCTCTGATACAATATTTCTGATGGTTCTTTTTACTCTCCAGATAACTTCCAGTTGCTAGTGTGGCATCTAAGGGTGCCTCTCGTAGACTTCAGCCAAATTCCAGTACTCTCTATTTCCCATGTCAGTCATGGCTCATGTTGTTTCTTCCATATGGTGAGAATGTTTCTCAAATCTCCATGTGGAGACATTCTTGCTACTCTTTTAGTGTCAGCAATCTCTGCTGTAGGAGTCAGTCTTTTCTCCCTGGAAACTCCAACGCAGGTGTGGCAAGTAGATTGCATCTCAGGAACTATATCTGGTTCATTAATAATACTGCCTGGACTGTTGTGTTGAGAACAACTCTGAGGTGGTATCTAGGTTCAGGGACAAAGATCGTCAGGATCATCAGCAGTGTCTGTCTGGAGCAAAAGAAAGAGGAATTGAGACATTGATGTTTCCTAGATGCTGTGTGCTTCTCTCATGCGTGCAGCGTCACTAACCCTAGTTGGTAAGTTCTTTAAGGGCATAAATCATAACCTAATGAACTATATACACAACAAGAGTTTACCATCACAGTTCTATGGTTCTTTGGCACTCCAGAAATGTTTGGCCAATAAATCCCCAAATGCTGGAATATGCTGCTTAGTTACGTAAGATTGAAGAGCTGTGATTGCCTCGATTGGGCAGCTGTGTTACATTAGAGTATGTACTCCTTTAAGTTTCAGTTTGTTAGGGAATTTGCCTGCGCGGACATGAAAACTGCTTCTGCACAGTTCCCTTTGGAGATAAATGAGACCAGGCAGTGCTGGATGAATAGACAACGTCCAATACTCCAGTACTGCCTGTAACACAATTAACTTTCAAGCAGCATTGATGAATTCTCCTTTTGGCTTAGTTTCGCAGACTAGCAAAGTATGTTGTCAGATATTCAGTCCCTCATTTGAAGTCAAAAGCCAAAGGCTGGCTTGAAACATTCATAAGGAGGGCATTATTGATTTGGTGGGCCTTAAAATGCCCCAATCATTCAGACAACTTATACAAAAAACTATAAAATTATAACTTCTCCTAGATAAACATGTCGAGTATTTCAGTCATTCTTATGACGTAGTTTTCAGAAACTACCTCATCCTGTTCTCCCTCCTCTGAATATCTTCCATTTATGAGGTGATACACCCAGAATTTGTGAATATTCTAGATGGGGTCCAATCAGCCAAGATCAGGATCAATCACCATATTTCTGTGGTTCTATACTTTATATTTCTCTCATTATATCCTAAGGACACATTTAAATTTCTCAATGGTCACATATTGTCTCATAGAATTGATGGACATCTGAAATTCCTCATCAGAAACTACCATCTTGGGTTGGTTAAACATCCTTCTGTTTACCAGAACATCTATTGTGAAGTGGCCTACCCATAAAAGGGACATTACTGGGTCCTCTCACCAAAATGGCCAGAGAGGTGAATGGCTGATGCAGGCTGCAGAAAGTGTCACTGAGAGTCCGTTTTCATTTCTTCATTCTTCAGCTCCACTGCCTCTGTTTAGTTGCCTTCTCAGATAGCTTCTCTTGTGGGAGCTGAATGGCTGTAGGAGCTCCAGCTTAAATTACTTTTTGTTCAAATTCAGTGTTAAAAGGGGGAAGCACTTTCTGGAAGGTCCCACATAAGTCATCTTGGAGTTCCCTCTGATAGGATGAACTTGATCACGTGGTCTCCTCTGAACCAATTGTTGTGCCCCAGAGTATTCAGTGAGCTGATGGACCTGCCTGTGTCACATGACCTGGTATTGGCATTGGGGTGGGGGCTGCACGTCCTGAGATCAGGGTGCCATCAACAAAATGGAGAGAGGGTCAGTAGGCAGACCCAAAATAACAAACGATCTCTGCAACACAATTATACTTTGAACTCCCTAATGGCAGAGATGATGGCTTACTAATTTTTAACATTTCCTCCTGCCATTCACAAATGACACCGTGAATATTCAAAAAACGAGTTGTTGAGTGAATGAATGCCTGACCAAATGGCTGTGAAACGAGTGAATTTGAAATGGCTGCTTAATGTTAAAAATATCTTTGTGTTTGTCACAGGCACTTAACTGCATTTTGACACATAGACCAGACTAACTTAAAAGTGTCAGTTATGTTTACATAAAGGAAAATAAAACTGTAAAAAACTTGACATGTCATTACAAGGACAGTTTTGCTCTGTAGTATTAGTAAGGAGATATAATACATCTTATGTGCAGAGGAAGGGGGACATTTTCTTCTAGGACAAATGAAATGAAAACAGCTTGATTGACAGCCTAGTAACATTAATAATACCTTGAAGGTAGAGAGCTGCTCTTATTTTAAACATCCCAGAGCAATTCTATCACAAGAATAAATACTCTCTGTTCCAAAATCAAACATGCTCAGTTGCCTTTGGTTAAGGCAATTGTTTTCTAACAGCCACATGGCAGCTTTATTTAACAAGATTTCAATCTACATAAAATCGCTGTCTCCCCTAATCCCAGTCCCACCCCTTCCTTCCACTGGGAGTAATTTATTTGACCCAGTGTTGTTTCTCAAGCTGTAGGTGCCCCTGTCCCCTTGCCTCTTTACCATTTCAGTACACTCTGGTCTGACTTCCTTTGCCATCCCTGCACACCTGGCAGGCTGGGAGTGCCAGATAATTAACACTTTAGGGAGCAGTCCTCAACCGATGATCAGAGCTGGTGAGGAGATCCTCTAGAGAGCTCTTCCTTGCTCCTGTGTGATGACTTGGAGGTCTGTGTTCTGAGTTACATCTCAAAGATCCCTTATGAGAATGAAGCCCCCTTTGCCTATCCTTATAAGTTGCCTGATTAGAACTTCTGTTGGTTTTCTTCCCCCCCTTTTTTTTACTTCCTCTTCCTCCTCCAGTGTTTCCTGAGGTTACTTCCCAAATAAACAACTTACATTTCAAACTTACCTCAGGGACAACTTTTTGAGGAACCCAAACTATTATAATTTGTTCTCAAGGAAGAAAATTTAAGTCCTCAGAGGTGGGTAATTAAAGATGTTCCTGTCATTAGGCAGATGTTAGAGTGAAGATGGAACCTGCAGGGCTCGCTCTACGTGGGTAGAATGGCCGCCGGGAGAGCATGCTGTCTGAATGTGGCTCAGTGGAGGGCTGAGTTCAGAGAAAACTGATTTTCTCTAAAGCATGAAAACCTTGAACAACTGGAGCAGTCAAACCATGCCCTTGAATGGATATTCCCAGGGAGGAAGTCCATGCCCAAGAGGAGTGTGGTCCATGGTATCAGAAGCTGCTAAAAAGTAGAATGGATTAAAGATTTCAGAAGTGGTAGGATTTGGTTATGTGGAGGGTCTTGGATGCAATTTGAGAGGTCTCATTGGGGCAGCAAAGGTGCAGGACAAGCAGTGGCTTGAGAAGACAGAAAGGAAGGGAAGACAAGGAATGGTAGGCTACCTCTTCCATCGTTTGGGGAGTAACATTTCCAAGCAGAGGACATGGGTTGGCATAGTAACACCACCCAACTCTTGAGTTATTATGCCGGGCACTGTTCTCAGTATTGTGCATTTTCACAACTCCCTGATGTAGGTTATTTTTTTTTTTGTATTCCCATTTTACTCACAAAGAAATTTAAGTGCAGGTAGGGTAATTAGCTCATCCGAGAGCTCAGAGCTGTAAAGCACAGAGCTGGGATGTGAACCCTGGGTGTTCTAGCTCTGGAGACCCTGCTCTAACCCAGGGGTTGGCAGATTTTTTCCTGTAAAGAGCCAGATAGTAAATGTTTTAGGCTTTTTGGTCTATGTAGTCTCTGTTGCAAATACTCAACTCTGCATCTGTAGCCTGAAAGCGGCCATAGATAATACCTAAACCAACGAGCAAGGCTGTATTCCAGTAAAACTTCATTTGTAAAAACAGGAGGGCCAGAATCATCCTACAGGCTGTAGTTTACTTAACCCATGGTCTAACTCCACTGCTTAACATTTTAGTATAAAAGGTGGTTTTTGGCTAGGGAAGTCTGAACGTGTGCTTGTGGTGTGGGTTTTCTGACAAGCCATGTCTAACACGAACGTCTTTGCAGTGAATATGGGGGGGAGAGGCTGGGTAGAAGGAAGTTAGGGTGAGATAGGGAGGGGGGCTGGAAGGAAAAGGATGCCGAAATGGGAACTGAAAGTACAAGCTCTGTAATTCTCTTGGGAGTTGGAGTGGGGGGGGGGAGAGAGAAGCACTAAATTCTGACCAATATTGTACAGCAGCTATAAGTAGAAGGAACAAGTTTAAGAAATGCCATAAAATTCAACTTTATAGGATTTGGGCTTTTATAGCATATGTTGTAGCAGCTACGTTGAATAAATGTATGTTTTTCATTATATTTTTATTACACATTTAAAGCACATTAAGGCACACACAGCTCTCAAAGAAGAAGAAATGGAGAAACTTTGGCTTCATAAGTAATCCCATCAATTTGAGAAAGGCTGTATTTTACGAAGACAGAAAGATGAATGGCTGTTGTCCTTCCCAGTTTTCTACTAACTCATTCTTCTTCAGGGAAGAACATTAATAGATGTTTTGTGGCATTTGTCTCCTGTTGAGGGAGCACTTCCCCTTTTTAAAAAAGAATATTATATTGTACATGTTTATTCATTGGCTTTTGAGTTGTAGGTAATTGGCTGGCATTTTCAGTCTGTAAAACAACCTGCTTTGCTGGGGTTTGGAAAAAAAGCTGAAAACCATTTCAGGACGTTGTAACTTGAAGTTATTTCTGGCTTGAGAAGCTCTGTTGTTATCCAGTGGTCTTTGATAATACTTTAATTCTTAGCTGCTCTGGTCGGGCAGCATTGCGCAGTGACTCATGGGGGTAGCAGGATTACCATATATTGTTCTGAGGTTGGACATCACATAAATGCCCTGGGCTGAAATGTAGCCTGTGCGCTCTCCCCCAGGCCCTGTGCCCTGTGCCTGCCTGGAGGAAAGGGTATCATGCCGGTGCCCTGCCCACTTGCCAAGCCAGGGCCTTTGGGACCACCTCTGCTCAGAGGAGGTAACTTTTTCTAAAATCCGTGTTCTCCAGGAGTGAGAGTATGTGGGGAGCTTTGCAAATTACACATCCTTGCATTTAGGATGCCATGATTGTAAGATGCACCACTATTTTACACACATCTAAGAAAGACAAGGTGCTGTCAGTCACATCTTGATAGGCTTATAAGATACATGCCAACTACAAAAATGTCAAAAAGTGAAAAAGATGTAGTGCAGTACCTTGTTGAGGTGTATCTTTAATTAACACAAAGGTGCCGGTTGAACTACCTGCCACACTATAAAGATGAGGTAGGCAAGTCTGGGGAGGAGGTGTCTACCAGGTTTTATCTACTTCTTTTGATGAAGAGCATCACTGACATCTCTGCTCTCCTGGAGGATGTCAACCAGTCCGAGTTCTAAGAGAAGTAGAAATCTAGAATGTTAGAGGGAAATTGACCTCACAGAGCATCTTGCTTCCCAACTGGGGCAGTTTTGCCCCGTCTCTCCCCTAGGGGACATTTCTCAATGTCTGGAAGCATTGCTCCTAGCCGTAAGTGGAGTGGGCTGCTGTGGTGTCTAAGACATAGAGGCCAGGGGTGCTGGTAAGCAGCCTGCTAGTGCACAGGGTGCCCCACGACGAGGAACTGCCTGACTCCAAGCAGCCAGTGCCGGTGTGCCCCTGGACGCTGGAGTCAGGCAGATGGGTTCACATCCAGTCTTACACTTAGCTGACTCTGTGGCTTTGGGCAAGTAATTAGCTTTGCTAACCTCAGTTTCTATGTCTTAAAATGAAGAGCCTCCTCTGTATTTGAGAGGTTTGCTCAGAGTTTTAAACAGAGATAATTAAGGCAAAGGTTGTAAACACGCAATGCCAAAATCTAGATCCAAGTGCAGCTCTAAATACTTTTATCTATATATACTAGATCCTCAGATAAACTCTGAAGTATATAGCCTTATTATCTTCATTTTACAGATAAGGAAACAGAAAATTTAAGTAACTTGCCCAAGGTAACATAAGGATGAAGTGGTGGAGACAGGATTTGAACCCAGAGCCCATGTTCCCAACCAGTCCAATCCACCTGGCAGAGTGCCCAGTACTGCATAAGGACTTAGGAAGCAGAGGCTGCTAACAGTGTTGTCACTAATATCATCTCACTTGAAGATGGTGAGCTACTCAGAGCCCTGAGAAAGAGAGCATTTGGCCAGGTTTCCTGCGAGGGGGCAGCTGCCCTGGGCTGGTTCGTGGGTCTCCTGCTCGTCAGGGACAGGTGCCTTCTCGGCCACACCACCCCTGCCCAAGAGCCAATGTGGAACCTGGGATGGTACAGTGGGAGAGAGTCCAGATTTAGCTTTGGGTCTTGGAACCACTGTTTGCTGAGTGACATTAATATTTTATGTGATCCTTTCGCTCTCTTGTTTGTATATCTGGGAGATTATCATTTCTGTCTTACAGCATTGTTGGGAGAATGGTGAAATGCAACAGTAGATATCAGCTATCAGCTAAGAATAGATATCTGAGTGCTTGGTATGTGGGCATGGAGCCAAGGTTCTGGCTCACCTGGAGCAGCCTGCCTGCTGGACACCTGGAAGTGGAGGAGGCTGGAGAGAGACTCCCAAGATGGCCTGTAGGGTCTCAAATGCTCCTTGAAATTGTAGGGAGGGGGCAGCTCTAGAATGCCTTAGCTTAGTTTCATCTTCCAGGGACTCACTGATGTTCAATAAATATTTATGGAGGGGAATAAGAGAGGGAGGGAGAAAGGGAAGGAGGAGAGAAGTTAGCAGACAGGCTTAGTGGAGGTGGTGGTGACCCCAGGGCGCCCTGGGGAGTTTCCATCAGACGGTGGCACTGATGGACTTCAGGGCATCTGAAGCTCCTGGACACAGAGGGGAGAAGTCCTGATACCCAGGAGACCTTTGGTGCAGAAGCTTTGGGTGAATGGATGCCTCCTCCTGGCCCAGGACAGGACAGAGTAACAGCACAGAGCATGCAGCAGCATGATGGCTGAGTTAGTGAGAAAGGGTTAGGGAGGTGCTCTAGGACAGTTGTGAGGGTTCTTGGAGCAGCCGTCCCATCAAGCTCAGCCCAGGAACACGTCTGTGTGAACTGGAGACCGCACTTTGCATTTCCCCAAGTGCTTTTAGGTAGGAGGCAGTACTGCACAGCAGTTAACAGGTTACAGACTCTTGTCACACTGCCCAGGTTCAAAGCCTGCCTTGGCCACTTGCCAGCTCTGGGGCCTCAAGCAAGTGGCTTCGACTTTTAGGGCCTCAGTTTCCTCATTGGGAAATGAGGATTTATCCCATAAGGATGTCAAATGGATTAAAGGAGATAACTGTTTTGTGGCCCTGAACACAGAACTAGTACTCGATACCATTCTTCCTCCCATTATATAATGTTATTATTGCCATTTATATTGAATTTATTCCCAGAAGAAGCAGTGAAACAAAGATGCAGTCTCAATTCACTCAGCCAGGACTGAAATTCTGCCTGTTTTTCCATTCACCGGCTTTGATTGTAGGTCAGTGACTTTCCCACCTGAGCCCATTTTCTTCCCTGTGTAACAAGGAAAATGATACTAGCCGTACATAGTCATTTGGGGAGTAAATCAGTTAACATTTGTAAAGTGCCTGGCATGTTTGACACTTACCAAGTCCTCACTGCCGGTTTGTTCCCTTCTGCCACTACCTCCTCGTTCCCCATAGGTGAGTCTGCAACTCACCTGTTCAAGATCATGGAACGGAATGGAGCCAGCCTCAGACGTTGGTTTAGTTGGACACGTCTCTCCTGCTTTTCCCGTTCAGTCACACCTGCCTAGTGTACAAGACAGGCCCTAGCTGCATGATTAGTAACTTATGCAAGGGTCCAGGGAGGGAACCTAAATTCTGAGATGACTGGCGATGCCCCATAACTCCTCCTTATTGAAGTGGTAGATGCAGTAACAATTATCTGTATAATTTTTAGGGCTTCTTGCTCATCTGTTACTTCATTTGCTTTTCCAGTCACCTTGGGAAAGTTTCTGGCAGACATTATTGTTCCCATTTTATTGAGGGGGCAATAGAGCATCAGAAGGGGAAGAGATTTGCCCAAGGTAGAGCAAGGTTAGGACTGTAAGCAGACCCTGATCTGGGTGCCTCTGGTCCAGTGCACAGTTCCACAGCATCAGAGTGCCTCTCCTTACTTTCTTGCATCTGCCTTCTTTAACTCTCACCCCATGTCCCTACTCTCTTCCGTCCTGTGCTCCCTGCATCGTGGCCCCATCTGTAGGTGCATCACCTGGAGGATGATTGCCTCTAGCTAAGCTCTGGCATCACAGACAATAGGATCAATTTATTACACTTACTCATTGCCATTCTACATTGACACAACTGTGAATTGAACAGTGACAAAGTCGAAATAACCTGACAGTCAAGACAATTCCAGCGTTTGAAGTCAGACATGCAGGGAGTAGAAAATGTAGGAGCCAGAAATCTGAAACTTGATCTTTAGAAAGTGGATTTACTATCTACTCTCCTGTGTGATCTAAGCCTTGCCAGAATCCTGAACTGAATTATCCATGTGGTAGCTGAGGAATTTTGTGCATAGACAGACTGTGGTGCTTACTGTCCAACTAAACCTGACTTAAGCGAAACAGGAGTTTATTGGGTCACATAACCCAATATGTGAAAGTTTAGGGGTACTCTCTGCATTCAGGTGTGGCTGGATCCAGGGGATCACTTATGGTCATCAGGAAATCCTGGTGCCCTATTCCTAGTTTTGCCATAATATCTCTCCCTGGCAGTTCTCCCCTTCCACCTGGCAACAGCTCTTCTCTCCTGATAGTTGCCCTTTGAATGGTTGAAATATCTCAAGTTGTTTTAAAATCATTTTCAGAACTTTCAATTCATTCCAAATCAGGAAACTTAGAAAACAGACAAAGCTACTCTTTTCCAAAAATCTGTTTAACCTGATTTTTCTCTTCTTGTTCACACCCATGTGTTGTAGTTTCATCCCTGCTCATATCTCTCAGCCCATTTTTTTTCTGAAATTCATAATTGATGCACAGTGAACTGTACAAATATAAAGAGTATGATTTTATACATCTGTGAAATTAGCTCGGCAACCAAGGTAACAAATATATACATTACCCCCAAAAGCTTCTTCATGTTCCTTTACGATCCTTTCCCCCTGGCTTTTCCTGAGCTCTTTCCCAGAAACCAGTGGTCTGCTATCTGTCACTATAAATTAGTTTGCATTTCCTGGAATTTTATGTGAATGGAATCATACCATATGCACTCTTTCTGGTCTGCTTTCTTTTGAAATAATCATTTTGAGGTTTATCCACTCTGTAGTGTATTTCAACAGCTCATCACTTTTTATTGCTAAGTAGTACTCCATTGTGTGGGCATACCACCATTTGCTTATCCATTCATAGGTTGATGGACATTTGGGTTGTTTCCAATTTTTAGCTATAACAAGACCATTATAAACATCCATGTACAAGTCTTTGTATGAATGTAAACTTACAAGCTTTCATTTCTTTTTGGCTAATAGAAGGAGTAGAACAGCTGGATAATATGGTAAATGTTATGTTTAACTTTTAAGAAACTCAGTCTGTTTTCCAAAGTGGTTGTATCATTTTACATCCGAGCCAGTGGTATGAGTACTCCAAGTCTTCCACATTCTTGCCAACACCTGGTATGGTCAGTTTTCTAAGTTTTGCCTATTATATGCTAGGTGTGTAGGGGTATCTCATTATGATTTTAATTTGCATTTCCCTGATGACGCCTCATGTTGAGCACCTTTTCCTCTGCTTATTTGCCAGATGTGTATTTTCTTTGGTGAATTGTCTATTAAAATCTTTGCTCGTTTTTTCCAATGAGCTTTTCACTTTCTTAGCTTTGAGTTTTGAGAGTTCTTTGTATATTCTGGAGACATGTTCTTCACCAGATACATAATTTGCAAACATTTTCTCCCAGTCTGCAGTGTCTTTCATTTGAAGAACAGAAATGTGCAAGTTTAAGTTTGACTTATCTTTTTATCTTTCATAGAACATGCTTTTGATGTCACATCTAAAAAAACTTTTGTTTAACCCAAGATTACAAAAGCATTCTTGTTTTATTCTAGGAGTTTTGTAGTTTGAGGTTTTACATTTAGGTCTATGACCTATTTGGAGTTAGTGACCATGCAGGTTGCAAATACAGCTCATTGGAGAAAGGATAATCTTTTCAACAAATGGTGCTGGACCAATTAGATATTAGTATGTTAAGAAAATAATTCTTTGAGCTAAGAAGATATTGATTTCTTAGAGTTGCTGTAACAAATTACTATAACTAGATGGCATAAAATCAGAAACTTATTCTCTCTCAGTCCTGGAGGCTAGAAGTCTTAAATCAAGGTTCTGTCTGCATCAGATCCTTCTGGAGCTCAGAGGGGGATAATATACCATGCTGTTCTCCTGACTTCTGGTGGTTGCCAGTTCTCCTTGGTGTGCCTTGGCTTGTGAATACATCTGCTTCCATGTGATATGGTGTTCTCCTCCGGTGTCTCTCTGTGTTTTCACATGACCTTCCTATAAGGACGCTAGTCACTGGGTTTAGAGTCAACCCTCGTCCAGAATGATCTCTTCTTAAGTAATTACATCTGCAAAGAACCTTTTCACAAATAAAATCATGCCCATGAGTACAAGAATTAAGAACATAACTCTTTTGGGGGCACAGTGCAGCCCAGGACAATATCTCCACCTGTTTTTGAGCTGAGGGTTTTATAAATGTAAATGTCAGTTGGGTCAAATTGGTTGACAGTGCTATTCAAATATTCTGTATTCTGTTACTGAATTTCTATCTATTCTGTTGACACTTTTCATTTACACTTAATGTGATTGTTGAGGTGGGTAGGTTTAAACCATCATCTTGCTATTTGTTACCTATTTGTCACATCTTTGTTCCACTTTTCCTCTTTTTCTGCTTTTTGTAGATTATTTTTTATGATTCCGTTTTATCTTGGAATAAAAGCCATCTTATTTGTAACTATTATTTTGTTCCATCTTTTAGAGTTTATAGCATTTATCTTTAACTTATCATAAGTCATCTTCAAGTGATATTCTTCCACTTTAAGTGTAGTAGAACTTTGCAGTAACATACTTCCATTTCTCCGCTCCTGACTTTTGTGCTATTGTTGTCATATATTTTATTTTTCCATATGTTACAAAAACCTCACACATTATTTTTGTTTAAATATTACTTTTTTCTCAAGAGATTTAAATATGAAGAGAAAATCTTATACTGTTACCCATGTAGGTATTATTTCAGGTACTCTTCATTCTTCATGTAGATTTATATTTCCACCTAATATTGTTTTTCTTTTGCCTGAAACACTTTTAAAACATTTCTTATAGTGCCAGTCTGCCTGTGGTAAATTATTTCTACTTTTATTTATCTGAAAACATTGTTATTTCATGTTCTTTTTTCAGATGTATTTTTAGTGGGGTTTCTTTCTGTGCTTTAAAGGTGTTCCATGTCCGACTGTACTGCTTGCATTGTTTCCAACAAAAAAGTACTGTCATCCTTTCCTGATCTTTGTTCTTCTGTCTGTAATGAGTCTTTTTACTTGGCTGAATTTAAGATTCTCTCCTTTTCAGTGCTTTTGAGCAGTTTGATTCTGATGTGCCTTGAATTTACTTTTATTTTTATGTATATTTTTTGTGGTGTGATTCACTGAATTCCTTGGAACTGTAGGATTGTAGTTTTCATCAAATTTGGAAATATTTCAGGCATTGTTTTTTCAAATATTTTCATTGGTAGGTTTTCAGGTTCACTGATACTTTATTTTGCAATCTTTCTTTAGTCACAACCAGTGTATTTTGTATTTAAGTGTTTTAGTTTTTATTTATTTATTTATTTATGGTTACTTTTTTTTATTAAGGTATTATTGATATACACTCTTATGAAGGTTTCACAAGAAAAACAATGTGGGTATTACATTCACCCTTATTATCGAGTCCTCCCCCATACCCCATTGCAGTTACTATCCATCAGTGTAGTAAGATGCTACAGAGTCACTACTTGTCTTCTCTGAGTTACACTGTCTTCTCCATGATCCCCCACACACCGTGTGTGCTAATCATAATACCCCTCAATCCCCTTCTCCCTCCCTCCTCATTGGCTTCCCCCACCCCTCCCCTTTAGTAACCACTAGTCCCTTCTGGGAGTCTGGGAGTCTGCTGCTATTTTTTTCCTTCAGGTTGCTTCGTTGTTATACTCCACAACTGAGGGAAATCATTTGGTATTTGTTTTTCTCTTATTTCAGTGAGCATAATACTCTCTAGCTCCATCCATGTTGTTGCAAATAGTAGGATTTGTTTCTTTCTTATGACTAAGTAGTATTCTATTGTGTATATGTACCACATCTTCTTTATCTATTCATCTACAGATGGACACTTAGGTTGTTGCTTCTGTATCTTGGCTTTTGTAAATAGTGCTGCAATAAACATAGGGGTGCATATGCCTTTTTGAATCTGAGAACTTGTTTTCTTTGGGTAAATTCCCAGGAGTGGAATTTCTGGTTCAAATGGTATTTCTATTTTTAGTTTTTTGAGGAACCTCCATATTGCTTTCCACAATGGTTGAACTTGGTTACATTCCCACCAGCAGTGTAGGCGGGTTCCCCTTTCTCCACGTCCTTGTCAGCGTTTGCTGTTCCTTGTCTTTTGGATGTTGGCCATCCTAACTGGTGTGAGGTGATATCTCATTGTGGTTTTAATTTGCATTTTTCTGATAATTAGCGATATGGAGCATCTTTTCATGTGCCTGTTGGCCATCTGAATTTCTTCTTTGGAGAATTGTCTGTTCATATCCTCTTCCCATTTTTTAATCAGGTTATTTTCTTTTTGGGTGTTGAGGCATGTGAGTTCTTTATATATTTTGGATGTTAACCCTGATATATCGTTTACAAATATATTCTCCCATACTGCAGGATGCCTTTTTGTTCTGCTGATGGTGTCCTTTGCTTTACAGAAGCATTTAAGCGTGATGTAGTCCCATTTTTTCATTTTTGCTTTTGTTTCCCTAGCCCGAGGAGATGTTTTCAGGAAAAAGTTGCTCATGTTTATATTCAAGAGATTTTTGTCTATGTTTTCCTCTAAGAGTTTTATGGTTTCATGACTTACATTCAGGTCTTTGATCCATTTCAATTTTACTTTTGTGTATGGGGTTAAACAATAATCCAGTTTCATTCTCTTGCATGTAACTGTCCAGTTTTGCCAACACCAGTTGTTGAAGAGGCTGTCATTTCTGCATTGTATATCTGTGGGTCCTTTATCATATATTAATTGACCATATATGCTTGGATTTATATCTGGGCTTTCTACTCTGTTCCACTGGTCTATGGGTCTGTTCTTGTACCAGTACCAAACTGTCTTAATTACTGTGTCTTTGTAGTAGAGCTTGAAGTTGGGGAGCATAATTCCCCCCCCCCCCCACTTTATTCTTCCTTCTCAGGATTGCTTTGGCTATTCGGGGTCTTTTGTGGTTCCATATGAATTTTAGATCTATTTGCTCTAGTTTGTTGAAGAATGCTGTTGGTATTTTGATAGGGATTCCATTGAAACTGTAGATTACTTTAGGCAGGATGGCCATTTTGACAATATTAATTCTTCCTATCCATGAACACAGGATATGTTTCCATTTATTGGTATCTTCTTTAATTTCCCTCATGAGTGTCTTGTAGTTTTCAGGGTATAGGTCTTTCACTTCCTTGGTTCAGTTTATTCCTAGGTATTTTATTCTTTTTATGCAGTTGTGAATGGAATTGTTTTCCTGATTTCTCTTTCTGCTACTTCATCGTTAGTGTATAGGAATGCAACAGATTTCTGCATATTAATTTTGTATCCTGCAAGTTTACTGAATTCAGATATATGATCTAGTAGTTTTGGAGTGGATTCTTTAGGGTTTTTTATGTACGACGTCATGTCATATGCAAACAGGTACAGTTTAACTTCTTCCTTATCAATATGGATGCCTTTTATTTCTTTGTGTTGTCTGATTGCCAAGGCTAGGACCTGCAGAACTATGTTGAATAACAGTGGGGAGAGTGGGCATCCTTGTCTTCCCGATTTTAAAGGAAAAGCTTTCAGCTTCTCCCTGTTAAATATGATGTTGGCTGTGGGTTTGTCATATATGGCCTTTATTATGTTGAGGTATTTGCCCTCTATACCCATTTTGTTGAGAGTTTTTATCATGAATGGATGTTGAATTTTGTGAAATGCTTTTTCAGCATCTATGGAGATGATCATGTGGTTTTTGTCCTTCTTTTTGTTGATGTGGTGGATGATGTTGATGGATGTTTGAATATTGTACCATCCTTGCATCCCTGGAATAAATACTATTTGATCATGATAGATGATCTTTTTGATGTATTTTTGAATTCAGTTTGGTAATATTTTGTTGGGTATTTTTGCCTCTAAGTTCATCAGGGATATTTGTCTGTAGTTTTCTTTTTTTGTGGTGTCTTTGCCTGGTTTAGGTACTGGAGTGATGCTGCCTCATAGAATGAGTTTGGAAGTATTCCCTCTTCCTCTACTTTTTGGAAAACTTTAATGAGGATGTGTATTAGGTCTTCACTAAATGTTTGACAAAATTCAGCAGTGAATCCATCTGGACCTGATATTTTGTTCTTCCATAGTTTTTTTTATTACCAATTCAATTTCATTGCTGGTAATTGTTCTGTTTAGATTTCCTGTTTCTTCCTGGGTCAGCCTTGGAAAGTTGTATTTTTCTAGAAAGTTGTCCATTTCTTCTAGGTTTTCCAGTTTTTTAGCATATAACTTTTCATAGTATTCTCTAATAATTCTTTGTTTTTCTGTGGTGTCCATAGTGATTTTTTTCTTTCTCATTTCTTATTCTGTTTGTGTTTGTAGACTCTCTTTTTTTCTTGATAAGTCTGGCCAGGGATTTATCTATTTTGTTTATTTTATCGAAGAACCAGCTCCTGTTTTCATTGATTCTTTCTATTGTTTTATGGTTCTTGATTTTATTTATTTCTGCTCTAATTTTCATTATGTCCCTCCTTCTACCTACTTTGGGCCTCATTTTTTCTTCTTTTTCTTGTTTCATTAATTGTAAGTTTAGAATGTTCATATGGGATTGTTCTTCTTTCCTGAGGTAAGCCTGTTTTGCAATATATTTCCCTCTTAGCACTGCCTTCACTGTGTCCCACAGATTTTGCGGTGTTGAGTTATTGCTGTCATTTGTCTGCATATATTGCTTGATCTCTGTTTTTATTTGATAATTGATGCATTGATTACTTTGGAGCATGTTGTTAAGCCTATGTGTGGGCTTTTTTGTTTTCTTTGCATGATTTGTTTCTACTTTCATGCATTTGTGGTCTAAGAAGCTGGTTCATACAATTTTAATCCTTCTGAATTTTCTGAGGCCCCTCTTTATGTGATCTATTCTTGAAAATGTTCCATGTGCACTTGAGAAGAACGTGTATCCTGCTGCTTTTGAGTGGATTGTTCTGTAGATGTCCATCAGGTCCATCTGTTCTAATACGTTGTTCAGTGCCTCTGTCTCCTCACTTATTTTCTGTCTGGTTGATCCATCCTTTGGAGTGAGTGGTGTGTTGAAGTCTCCTAAAATGAATGCATTGCATTCTATGTCCCCCTTTAATTCTGTTATAATTTGTTTCATATATGTAGGTGCTCCTATGTTTTGTGAATAGGTATTTATAGTGGTTATATCCTCTTGTTGGACTGACCTCTTTATCATTATGTAATGTCCTTCTTTGTCTCATTACTTTCTTTGTTTTGAAGTCTATTTTGTCTGATACAAGTACTACAACTCCTCTTTTTTCTTCCTATTAGTTTCATGAAATATCTTTTTCCATTCCTTCACTTTTAGTCTTTGTAGGTCTTTGGATTTGAAGTGAGCCTCTTGTAGGCAGCATATAGATGGGTCTTGTTTTTTAATTGATTCAGTGTATCTTTTTCTTTTTATTGGTGCTTTCAGACCATTTACATTTAAGGTGATTATAGATATATACTTATTGCCATTTTATTAGTTGTTTTCTGTTTTTTAAAGGTCCTTGCTGTTCCTTTCTTTCTCTCTTATACTCTTATCTTGTTATTGATGGTTTTCTTTTAGTGTTATAATTGGATTTGTCTTTTTCTAAATTTATTTATTTATTTTTGATTGTATTTATTGTAGGCTTTAGTTTTTGGTTGCCAAATGTTCAAAGATAGCTTCTTTAGTATATAATAGTCTATCTTATATTGCTGATTACTCTATTTCATACATAATCTAAAGGTCCTTTTTTCCCCCTTCTTCCTCCTTCTATGCATTTTTTGTTTTAGGTTTCATAATCTGCTCTTTTTGTGTATCCCTTTACTATTTTTGTGTATAGTTTATTTTGCTTCTTTTGTTTTAATTTCATACGTGTTTGGTAATTAGGTAATCTACTACCTTTACTGTGGGTTTATTTTCACTGGTGAAAGCTATTTAGCCTGAGGTACATTTCCATCTAGAGCAGTCCCTTTAACATATCCTGTAAGACTGGCTTAGTGGTGGCAAATTCCTTTGTTTATCTGGAAATTAATATCTGCTTCATATTTAAATGATAATTTTGCCAGGTGAAGGATTCTTGGTTCGAAGTCCTTCTGTTTCAGTATATTAAAATTTATCATGCCACTCTCTTCTGTCCTGTAGAGTTTCTGTTGAGAAGTCTGCCAAAAACCTAATGGGATTTCCTTTATAAGTAATCTTTTTTCTCTTTCCTGCTGCTTTCAACACTCTTCTGTCCTTGATCTTTGCCATTTTATTTTTATTTTTATTTATTTATTTTTTATAGTTTTATTTATTTATTTATTTATTGTGAAATGATTCTCACAGTAAGTTTAGTTAACATCCTTCAACATACATAGTTACAAATTATTTTTTCTTGCGATGTGAACTTTTGAAGTTTTTTCTCTTAACAACTTTTCAATACACAAGACATTATTGCTCACCATGCAACGAACAAGTTCCAATATAGTGAACAAGCTCCCACAAGGTGAACAATGCAAGGAACATAGTGAACAAGTTCTCACAAGGTGAACAATGCAAAGGCAGTCATATCAGAGAAACTAGTTCAGTTACTATAATCAATCAAGTCAACTGTGATTATTCATATGATTTTTATACTTAAATTATAAGTGAATCCCACATTTCCCCCTTTTTTGTTTTAATTGACGCAAATGCATATGCATATATTTGTGGAAGGTACCAGAATAATGATTAGCTGGGCTCGGCCTGTGACATAGTTTGTCACAGGCAATGTCTCTCTCGTCTGGAGGGGTGAGGTTCTATGCCTCACCTCAGTTGGCCCCCACGTTGCTCACCTGAGGTCCCTTGCGACTGTGCCTGTCTTAGGTTGTTCCTCCCATGAGGAATCTTACCCGTCTCTGGCTAACCAGCCATCTCCTGGGACCAAACAGGGAGATAAAATACGAAAGAGAGGACAGCCAGCAGCTATAATTCTGGATAAAATCACAATATACATGATTATTTTCTTGCAGCAAATGCAGGTAGGGAATCAGCATATGATTTCACAAAGTTGTTTAAAAGGAATCACTTATTTCTTGAAGTTAATTCCTGAGAAGTAGCATATGCTTGTATTGGCTTTAAAAGACCAGCAACTGCCTTCTGCACACACACTAGGAGAACAGGAATACAAATGCATAACAGTATTAGACCTACAATTATAGGCCACATCCAATGAAACAAAGAAAACCAATTTAACAGTCCAGGCATTTGTGAAAACTTATCAATAACATGGTGAATGTTGTCTATTTGATCTTGAATACTATGCGAAAAATCAGACAAATTAAAACAACACATCCCTGGAAATTGTTCACATCCCATATGTTCTTTTTTTTTTTAATCACTTATTCTTTTATTAGCTTCTGCTAAGTATTCTTTTATTAAATAATTTATTTTGGATCATTAATCTACAATTACATGTGTAATATTATGATTATTAAACTAGCCCCTTCATCAGGTCCCCCCCACCAACCCCATTACAGTCACTGTCCATCAGCATAGTGAGATGCTATAGAATCACTACTTGTCTTCTCTGAGTTGGACAGCCCTCCCCATGCCCCCCCAACATTACATCTGCAATCATAATGCCCCTTTTTCCCTCTTATCCCTCCCTTCCCACCTATCTTCCCCAGTCCCTTTCCCTTTGGTAACTATTAGTCTGTTCTTAGGTTCTGTGAGTCTGCTGCTGTTTTGTTCCTTCAGTTTTTTTCTTTGTTCTTATACTCCACAGATGAGTGAAATCGTTTGATACTTGTCTTTTTCGGCTTGGCTTATTTCACTGAGCATAATACCCTCTAGCTCCATCCATGTTGTTGCAAATGGTAGGATTTGTTTTCTTCTTATGGCTGAATAATATTCCATTGTGTATATGTACCACATCTTCTTTATCCATTCATCTACTGATGGACACTTAGGTTGCTTCCATTTCTTGGCTATTGTAAATAGTGCTGCGATAAACATAGGGGTGCATCTGTCTTTTTCAAACTGGGCTGCTGCATTCTTAGGGTAAATTCCTAGGAGTGGAATTCCTGGGTCAAATGGTATTTCTATTTTGAGTTTTTTGAGGAACCTCCATACTGCTTTCCACAATGGTTGAACTAATTTGCATTCCCACCAGCAGTGTAGGAGGGTTCCCTTTTTTCCACATCCTTGCCAACATTTGTTGTTGTTTGTGTTTTGGATGTTGGCCATCCTCACTGGTGTGAGGTGATATCTCACTGTGGTTTTAATCTGCATTTCTCTGATGATTAGCGATGTGGAGTATCTTTTCATGTGCCTGTTGGCCATCTGAATTTCTTCTTTAGAGAAGTGTCTATTCATGTCCTCATCCCATTTTTAATTGGATTATTTGCTTTTTGTTTGTTAAGGTGCATGAGTTCTTTATATATTTTGCATGTCAACCCCTTATCGGATACATCATTTATGAATATATTCTCCCATACTGTAGGATGTCTTTTTATTCTACTGATGGTGTCCTTTGCTGTACAGAAGCTTTTCAGCTTGATATAGTCCCACTTGTTCATTTTTGCTTTTGTTTCCCTTGCCCGGGGAGATATGTTCATGAAGAAGTCGCTCATGTTTATGTCCAAGAGATTTTTGCCTATGTTTTTTTCTAAGAGTTTTATGGTTTCGTGACTTACATTCAGGTCTTTGATCCACCTTGAGTTTATCTTTGTGTATGGGGCTAGACAGTAGTCCAGTTTCATTCTCTTACATGTAGCTGTCCAGTTTTTCCAACACCAGCTGCTGAAGAAGCTGTCATCTCCCCATTGTATATCCAAGGCTCCTTTATCAAATATTAATTGACTGTATATGTTTGGGTTAATGTTTGGATTTTCTGTTCTGTTCCACTGGTCTGTGGGTCTGTTTTTGTGCCAATACCAAATTGTCTTGATTACTGTGGCTTTGTAGTAGAGCTTGAAGTCAGGGAGCGTAATTCCCCCTGTTTTATTCCTCCTTCTCAGGATTGCTTTGGCTATTCGGGGTCTTTTGTGGTTCCATATGAATTTTAGAATTATTTGTTCCAGCTCATTGAAGAAAGCTGTTGGTAGTTTGATAGGGATTGCATTGAATCTGTAGATTGCTTTAGGTAGTATAGCCATTTTGACAATATTTATTCTTCCTAGCCAAGAGCATGGGATGAATTTCCATTTGTTAGGGTCCTCTTTAATTTCTCTTAGGAGGGTCTTGTAGTTTTCAGAGTACAGGTATTTCACTTCCTTCATTAGGTTTATTCCCAGGTATTTTATTCTTTTTGATGCAATTGTGAATGGAATTGTTTTTCTGATTTCTCTTTCTGTTAGTTCATCGTTAGCGTATAGGAAAGCAACAGATTTCTGTGTGTTAATGTTGTATCCTGCAACTTTGCTGAATTCAGATATTAGTTCTAGTAGTTTTGGAGTGGAGTCTTTAGGGTTTTTTATGTACAATATCATGTCATCCGCCAATAGTGACAATTTGACTTCTTCTTTACCAATCTGGATGCCTTGTATGTCTTTGTTTTGTCTGATTGCCATGGCTAGGACCTCCAGTACTATGTTGAATAACAATGGAGAGAGTAGGCATCCCTGTCTTGTTCCCGATCTTAGATGAAAAGCTTTCAGCGTCTCGCTGTTAAGTATGATGTTAGCTGTGGGTTTGTCATATATGCCCTTTATGATGTTGAGGTACTTGCCGTCTATAACCATTTTGTTGAGAGTTTTAATCATGAATGGATGCTGAATTTTGTCAAATGCTTTTTCAGCATCTATGGAGATGATCATGTGGTTTTTGTTCTTCTTTTTGTTGATGTGGTGGATGATGTTGATGGATTTTCGAATGTTGTACCATCCTTGCATCCATCTTTGCCATTTTAATTATTATATGTCTTGGTGTTGTCTTTCTGGGGTTCCTTTTGTTCCAAGATCTCTGGGCTTCCATGACCTGAGTGTCCATTTCCTTCCCCAGATTGGGGAAGTTTTCAACAATTATTTCCTTAAAGAGACTTTCTGTCTCTTTGTCTTTTTCTTCTCCTTCTGGTACCCCTATTATTTTTTGTTATTCTTTGTGAATATTGTTTTGTTTGGACTGGTCACATAGCTCTCTTATCATTCCTTCATTCCTAGAGATCCTGTTTTCTCTCTGTTCCTCAGCTTCTTTGTTTTCCTGTTTTTTAATTTCTGTTTCATTTCCATCTCCTCTACATGATCTAATCTTTTAAATCCCTCCATTGTGTATTTCATTTCAGGTGTTGTGTTCTTCAGCTCTGAGTGGCTCTTTTTCAGGTTTTCTACCTCTTTGTTGACATCGTCCCTGAGATCTTGAATACTTTTCTGTAAATCCGTGAGCATGTTTGTGCCTTTTATTTTGAAATCTTTATCAAGGAGATGGTGATCTCTGTCCCATTTAGCCCTTGCTCTGGGTTCTGTCCTGTAGTTTTGTTTGGATTGGATTCCTCTGCTTGCTCTTTTTGTCTGGGATTTTGTTTTTCTTCCTTTGTATTAGACGTCTCTGCTATGCCTTCTGGTCTAAAGAGTAATAGCTTTATGAAGAAGGTGTGCTATGGTGCCCAGAAGCTCAAGATTCTGTACTTGTGGGCCCAGCTGGTGGTATGCTGTGCGTCAGGCGCCTTTCTGCCTGGCTACTGTGGTGGTCTGAGTCTGAGTGGGCAGTTTGCTTGAGCTGCTGCCTTTGTGATCAGCTCAGGAATCTCTGTTGAGCTCCCTGTGTGTGGGGCCGCCCTCTGCCTGGCCTGCAGCAATGGTGGGGCTGCAGGGATATTGGGGTGGGCGGACCAGTGTGCCCCAGCCAGATGCACAGCTCAGAGTTTGGACACCCGCAGGGAGGAGGGAGCTCCTGGGGCTGGCTCCTGCAGGCATCTCTCCTGTTGGGCTGAAATGGAACCAAGCAAGCTGGGAGAGTCTCCCTCTGCCTGCCAGGCAGCAAAGTCTGATGCTGCTGCTGGGCCGAGTGTGCTGTCCGTTGGCAGTGTGTGCAGGGAGGAGGTTTGGGGCTGCACTGCCAGCAAGGGGGATGGAGCGTCTGGGGCTCCCGAGAGTTCTTGATCTTTTGGGCGGAGGAAGGGATGGGGAGGTATTCTCCATCTGCCCTTTCTCCTGAGGTGAGAATTCCGTCGAACCCTTTTCCTCTCTGGTTCTCTCCCCACTGCTGCCTCTGCTTTGGTCTCAGGACTGGCAGAGTGTGCCTGTCCTCCACACTGGCTGGATGCTCAGCCTCCCAGAGTGTTCTGTTTGCGCCTGGTTTCCAGCCCTGATAATCACCAGAACCAGTGTAATGTGTGCTTGCGGTCTTGGAGCAGATCTCCAGGGCCAGGAGTGCAGCACTCCTGGGCTCCTGTTTCCTCCCCATTCTGTTCCTCTTTCTCCTGCCTACAGGCTGGGTTTGGGGGAGGGCTTGGGTCCCGCTCGAGCTCTGCTTTGCCGCCTCACCCTTTTCTGTGTGGTTCTCTTCTTCCTCAGGTGTAGGGGGTCTCTTCTGCAGTCTACACTTGTTTTCAGGCCCAGTTGCATTTGCTGTATTTTCCCTTTTTTATGTGTTTTGGGAGGAGGTTTCCATCTTGCCTTCCTATTCTGCCATCTTTAATCCTCTACTTGTATTCTTATAATTTCAAATTTTGTTCAAGTTATGTTACTTAGAGTTTGATCTTGTTATGTCTTGTTTTAAGATTTTTTTAGTTAGGAAACTCTCTCAAGGCAGCAGTCTTGGGCAGTCCTGGGGTTTACCTCATTTGCTTTTCATCTCTCAGGTATTAATGACCTTCATTGCTTGCTGTCCAGTGTTTTGAAAGCCATTGTTTCATATTTTCTGTCCATTTTTTGGTTGTTCCAGGTGGGAGGGCAGATCTTATCACTGTTACTTCACCTTAGCTAGAAGCAGAATTGTGATTCAGGGTTTCAGATTATTATTCAACATTGTGACTGTTATCCCCATTGATAGATGAAAAGAAAGAAGTTCAGGGATAGTAAGTCAATCAAGACAAACATAGTTTAAAGACACTGATTTTTTTCCTTAGAGTGAATACAAGTAATCAGGAAAGTGAATTTACAGATGAGAAACAGGCCAGTTTTAGGTTACCTGGCACATATCCTTCTTCAGAGAGATAAGTTAACTCCTGATCAAAGCAAGCTGACTTGTACCTTCCTTGCCCTTCCAGAGCACCAGCTTCTCTCCTTACTATTTTTTGAACCATTGATTTCTACCTAAAATAAATTTCTACAGATTGTTACTTCTTCTGGGATTAAGCAACAACAACCTAAATATTACCTCATTCACACAATGAGAAACAAAAAAGGACTACTGTTCTGGAAGAAATTTCACAGATAAATGAATAACTCTTTCCAGCATTTTCTCTGGGAAGCTGCTGACAGCCAGTGCTGGAGGTGAGGCTAGTAAATGGTGGCACATGCCCTCAGATACTCACTTCAGTTTTTAAGGACCCATTACCATTTTATGACGTTAGGCAGTGGGATGCACTCTGGACTGGGGGTATCATGCATGTGAACTTGAGTTCTAGACAGTGCACCAATTTGCAGTGATTTGTGTCTTGACCTCCATGACCTTCACTGTAAAATGGAGACAAAAATACCCCATCTCATCTATTCTTGTGAGTCACTGGGAAAGTCAAGCACAATCTAGGAAAAGTTTAAAAGCTGAATCTAAGAGGGTCATTGTTTAAGAGTCTCTTTCTTTGATAAGCTAGGTATAAGTTCTCTTTCATTTAAGAAAGAAGGCTTTTTGTGAGGATGCCAGGCTCAGGGGCATTTTATCAGAGGAAAGACCTGAGGTTTAGGACAAGACCCATAGGCTTGGGAATTGGACCCAAATGGGTTCTGTGGGCTGATGTATTTACTTATTTATATCGTGTTTTATAAATCCGAATTTGGGCTCAGTCTTCCTCGCATTAACTGTGGAGTCTGGAGCCCATATCCCCGTCAAGCTACATTGTTACCTGTCCCACAGTGTGCCCCTGGCATGTCTTGGTTCTGCTGATTTGTCTGAAATATCTTGAAGCTGCTCTAAAAGTCCCTCAAGAACTGACGCAGTTGGAAATGTTCCTTTATTTGTACATCTCTTGAACTTTGCACTGTTGCTATAGATCGTATTACATTATAGAACATTTATTCTTTTATATTTCTGGATATTTTGTTATATTTTAAATCTTTAAAGAGCTGGGAACAGATTTAATTCATCTCAGTATCCCAAACCCTCTGAAAACACCCTGATGGGTAACTCATCATGTTTCAAAGAATCTTAAAACCATACAAAAGGAGATAGATTAAAGTAAAAGTCTGTCTCTCCCTCCCACTTAGACTCTTGCTCTATGGGCAACCACCATTAACATTCAGGAAGAAATATCCTTCTGGACATTCATGTGCATGGGTATATCTTATACTCACATACATTCAACTTCCTAGAAAAAATTCTAAATGGGATTACAATTCACTTATTATTGCACCATTCACTTTGTTGAGTATGTTTGGTATTGTATTTTAATATTCCATTTTAAAATGTCTTATTTATTTACTAGTTTTCCTATTGACAAGACCCATTTTCAGGTTTTTATTATTAAATACAAAGCAGCAAAAAGTGTCTTTAAAAGTTTTCAATCTGCTTCCCATCAAATTTGGAAATGTGGCTTGGAAAGTGACTTTGAGATGTTTGATTTATTCTCTCTCCTTCACCACGTAACAGAAACTTAAATTTCAAACATGATCAGCTTGAAAACAGTTGGCTTTCACAACTGATTCCAAACTATTTTTTCCCTATTTTAGATGTAAACATCTTAAGGCACAATTCAAATCCATTTTAGATATTGGACTAGTTAATTTTGTAAGCTTGCTAGTGAGTTGAAATTTTTAAAAAATGATTTAAAAACAATTTGATGCTCCAAAATTACTTCATTTTTGAAGCATTTGAAAATTCATCAAGCTTTTAAAAATATTTAGGGAACATTTAAAATGAAAGTGATTAGAAATTGCAGAAAAAGCACAGCATGTTCTTTATTTGTCTTCATTGATGGAAATTGTTTTTCTCCTCCAGATTTTGCCTTCTAAGTTTAGAAAATATATTTAAAATGTGTTGCTCATGAAAGGAATATGAAGTATTTCTTATCATCATGTCATCTGCTCTGCTTTTGTCCTATCTGGATTGGAATTCCCTTTCTTTCATTCACTTAACAAATATTTAGTGAGTGCCTTCTGTGTATTAGTGTTTTTGATGCTTGATTTACAACGTAAAGAAGAGACAAAAATACCCGTGTTTATGGAGCTTACATTCTAGTGGGGAGGGGGGTCAACAATACACAAATTGATTACCACAAGACAGTGGTTTATTCTAGGGGAAAAGGAAAAAGCAGAGGAAGTGTCGAGAGTAGGGACTGCAGTTTTAAGTAGGTGGCCAGGAAATGGCTTGCAGAACATACTTCTGTGTAGAGCAGAAGTCCCGGAGGAAGCAAGGGTGTTAGCCATGTGGGTATTTGGGAGAAGGAGCATCCCAGGTTGAGGAGTAGCAAGTGCAAAGGTCCTGAGACAGCAGTGTGCCTGGAGTGTTTGAGGCACAGCAAGGAGACCATGTGGCTGAGAAAGAGCAACAAAGGGGAGAGTAATGGAGGATGGGATCGGAGAGGTAATGGCAGTGGAACAAACAAATCATGTGGGGCTTAGTAGGTCTTTGTAAGGATGTGGGCTTGTTCTCCAAATGAAATGGCTGTTAGAGGGTTTGCGCTTGACCTGAATTATCTGACTTACATTTTGACAGGATCACTCTGGCCACTGTGCTGAGCGGGACAGGGGCATAAGGGTGGGGGCATGAGGATCTGTTAGGAGGTAGTCCAATTCAGAGGAGAAACAGTGGAGCTAGAGCAGCATGGTGTGAAGGGGTTAAACTCTGAGTAACGTGAAGCAACAGTGGAGAGCATTTGCTTGTGGATTGGTTAGAAGTTATCAACAAAAGAGGAATCAAGGCTTTTGACCTAAACAGTTAAATGGATATGGACTTGTCATGTGATGAGCTGGAATGGAATGGAAAGTAGAAAATGAGGAGGAGTGCTTTGGAAAGGGATATCAGAAATCGGTTTGGGACATATTACCTTTGACTTAGCTTTAGATATCCAGGTGGAGATGGCAGGTGGGCAGTTGGTTATACAATTCTGGGTTCACAGGCAAGGCAGGGGCTGGAGATGTGAATTTGGGAGCCATCAGCATTTGGACTGTTTTTAAACCCATGAGGCTGGATGAGATCACCAAGATCTGGAGAGTTAGTAGTTTTGGAGGGTAGAAAAGAAATAATCAAGTTTGCCTCTTCAGGTGACTTTGCCCTTGTATACATCAAGTTTTACAATCCTTTCCATATGTTCCAGCACAGCTGAATGCTCTCATTGCATGTTTGGACTATTTTTTGGAATATTTACTCATAATATGGGTTGTATTTGACCAAGATTGTCTTAAATCCCAGATGAGAAATTAAGAAATTGGGCTATGCTCTTGCTCCACTAATTCAAATTACACACATCTATAGCTAACATTTTTATCATTTTAACCATATCATTATTTGTTTTGTACCTAATAGTTTATATGGGTCATTTATTTGAAACTCAAAACAAGTCTTGAGGGCAGGTTTGGAAGGTATACTTATTCTCATTTTGTAATCACCTTTCAACCTTTGACCTCTCCACCAGGTCATGAGCTTCATGGGGGCAGAGGTTGTAGGTCTGTCTCCTCCATTGCTGTATCTCCAGTGTTTGAAATAATTTCTAGATCATGGCAACTTAGTCAATGTCTTCTGAATGATTGAATGAACAAACCATTGGGTAAATTCTTCTCAGGTTATGACAGAGAGGACTTGCAAATGGAAAAGCAGATTAGGTGAATTCTTGGATATTAATAAATATATTCAGAAATGGATGTTATGGGCATATTCTCACTGCCACAAATGGTACTTGCATTTTGAGAGGGGGAAATGGAAAGGAAGACGCGAACTAAAACAGTCACCTACACGACGCTTGGCACTGAGCTGGGCCCTGTAGATGTCCTTTACGGGCCTGCCACCGTGTCTGGGATATATTATTACATGTAATTAATAAATTATCACTAAATGAATTTTTCAGTGTGTTGAGTAAGTCACTTATCAGAGAGAGAGAGAGAGAAAGAAATGTGGTTTTCAGTATTAAAAATTACCAGCCTGCTATGGGGCCCATCTGTGCCTTGGGATGATAATCCCAACCTCTCTTACCTACATGATTGTGATCAAAACATAAGATAAGCTGATGTGAAGTAATTTGTTATATTAGAAATTCTTTATAAATGTACTGCCCAAGGATGAGACTTGTTTTTAGCCAGCAGACCAGGTATTTGAAGAGTTAATAGTTCTAAAAGCAGTTTGGGTTAATTAAAAAATGCGATCATTTCTCTTTATAGTTATATAATCTTAGGTCTATACCTCTTAGTTTGTTCTCTCTCTCTCTTTCTGTCTCTGGTGTTTCTCCCCAGTGATTTGAAGCCAGAGTTCCCCTGCTCAGTATCATTTCCTCACACCCCATTTTCACCTGGGAAACTCCAGTCCTTCCTGCCTGGTGCGCAGTGCTGTGATCAGGCCCTTAATAGCCTTTGCAACTTCTGGCTCCACTTTACCTCTTCATACTCTCTCTCTCCTACTTATTTTGAGCAGCCACTTTCTGCAACATGCTTTGTAATTCCCTACTGCTGTGATCTTCCTAAAGCCTTTCTGTCCACCTGGAATGACCTCCCCTCCAGTTAACACCACTAGAATCTCGAAGGAACCTCCTCCTCTCCACCTCTGACTCAGACACTTGTATTTCTTGCTCTTGCATTAATATCAATCTGCATCATTGAGTTTTAAAGGATTAATTGGCAGTTATAGCTTGGCTAGAAGCCAGCAACTCTGATTAATTTTCCTGCAGCTTACAGCTAGTAGCACAGGATCTGGGTAAAGTGGGAATGCAATAACTGTTTGCAGTGTCAAAATTATTTAAAAGTAAGCAATTTCACTTTTAGAGGCAATCCCTGTTGAAGTCAGCCAGTGTGTAAGAGTCGTAGATTGATTTAAGGGCTTTCACAGATGGACATCTTCTTAATAGAAATCAGTATAATGTTCTTCCTCACTGTTCAGCCAGTGGACTTTCTGAAGCCAGTTAGGTGGTGTTATACATTGGAAGGATTGTGGGGAAGTAAATAATTGAATGCTCATAATCCTTAGCCTCGAGTAATACCACCTACCTTACATTCTGTGAAAGGTCAGTGGAATCAGTCACCATTGATTTTTTTGTGCTCATTGAATAATTTTGTACAATAAATCAGTTCGTCACTCAGAAAACATTGACAAATGGCCTACTATGTGTTCAGAATAAGGAGATGTGGAGAGTCCAGAGCACTAACACATGGTTTCTATCCTCAGGAAGTTATTACATGTTCACTACAGTGAGTGCATCTGACAATATCCTCCTGCTTTTTCCAGTGGCAGACATTAATTGATTATTAAATGCTATATTGCTAACCCCGAATGTGATCTAAAATTCTTCTCTAGGAAGCCGCTAGCAGTGGGAGATCACACGTGAGGTGAGAGCGGTTTGCCATTCCATATACTGCATTTCAGGAAATGGGTGCAATGAAGCCATGAGAGCAAAATAGAACAGTGGTGAGGAGTGGAAACTAGTCTCCCTTTCACGTGGATAGGCCACTGGACAAGAAGTCAGGAGAGCTGGGCTTAGCGCCTGTTGTGCTAGTGGAAATCTGATTTGGTGCAGGTCACTTTAAATTTCAGCTGCTTTTCTTTTGGATAATCCTGTGTGCACAGAGTTTTTGTACACCAACAGTTTCTTTGATATGAAGGAGATTGAACTAGACTCAGGGGTTAGTATTTCTACTTCCCAAATTTCTGCTACTGAACCACTACTGAGCACTATTTCTGTCTCAGGCATTCTGCTGAGAGACTTACAGGTTTTGGAACCAGTTCCTGAGAGTGTGTGTGTGTGTTGTGTGTGTTTGTGTGTGCTGTGTGTGGTATGTTTGTGTGTGTGTGTGTGGTGTGTGCTGTGTTGTGTCTGTATGGTTTGTGTGTGGTGTGTTTGTGTGCTGTGTATGGTGTGTGTGTGTGTGGTATGTCTGTGTGTGGTGTGTGTATGTGTGCATGTGGTGTTTCTGTGTCTGGAGTGTTTGTGTTGTATTTGGTTGTGTGTGTGGTATGTGTATGGTTGTGTTTGTGGTGTGTTTCTGTTGTCTGTTGCATGTGTGTTGTATGTGTTTGTGTGATGTGTGTGTGGTGTGTGTTGGGTGTGTGTTTTGTGTTCTGTGTGTTGTGTGCATGTGGTTGTGTGTGAGGTTACGTGTATTGGGTGTGTGTTGTGTGTCTTGTGTGATGTGTGTGTTGTGTGTGTATTGTGTGTGTTGGATGTGTGTTTTGTGTTGTGTTGGTGTGTGTATGTGGTTGTGTGTTGTGTGTAGTGTGTGTTCGCTGTGTGTACTGTGTGAGGTTACGTGTGTTGTGTGTCTTTGGTGTGATGAGTGTGTTGTGTGTTATCTGTCTTGTGTGTGGTGTGTTTGTGTTGTGTGTGTGTTTTAAGTTGTGTGTGTTGTGTGTATGTGGTTGTGTGTTATGTGTTGTGTGTAGTGTATGTTGTGTTGTTTGCTGTGTGTTGTATGTGAGGTTATGTGTGTTTTGTGTCTTTTGTGTGATGTGTGTGTTGTGTGTTGTGTGTGTTTGTGTGGTGCGTGGTGCGTGTTCTGTGTGTGCTGTGTGCCTGTGTTGTGTGTGTTGTGTTGTGTTTTTGTCCCTATGGGTTCCCTGCACCACCAGTTCTCCTGCAGCAGCTGGTTTCCTCCACCTCAACTCAGTTCCGACACCCTTTACCCAGAGGTAGCCTTAGGTCCTGCAGGTTATGGGTTCAGTCCCACAAGGCTGCTCCCCTGCCCCAGCCTGTTCCCTGCACATCTGACTGCTTGTAAACTGTGTCCACATACCTCCTCCCTCCTTGGGTTCTGTTAACTTCCTATAGTAGCTCACAGAACTCAGGAAACCCATTTACTCACTAGCTTATCAATTTATTACTATTAAAGGATACGAATCAACTAGTGGATGAAGAGATACATAGGGTGAGGTCCTGGACAAAAAGGCTTCTGTCCTCATAGAATTTGGGGTCTGGCCCAATGGTACATCAAAGTGTTCTGGTTGCCTGGCCTGGAAGCTCTCAGAATGACCTCCTTTTGTTTTTTTTTATGAAGGATTCACTTTGTAAGCATATGATCATGGGCCATTGGTGATTGATTCAACCTCCAGCATCCAATTGGCGGGTAGGACTCCAAGTTCCTAACCTCTGTTCATGGCTGGTTCCTCTGGCAACCAGCCCTCATCCATAGGTGCTTTCAAAAATGACTTCACTGACATAAACCCAGTTGTGGTGTGAAGGGACTTGTTACAAATAACAGTAGGCGCATTTCACCTTTATGGTTCTGAAGGAATTTTGGAAACTGAGAATGAGGGAACAGATACTGTGACGAAAGATGCTCCCATTGCTGTTATCATTCAAGAAATGCCAAGGTTTTTAAACCTGTGAGCCAAGAACCACGGGCAAGACCAATGTATATATTTATTATAAATCCCAGTATCCATGCCATAGAGACTTCCGGGAAGATGGCGGCGTGAGCAGGGCAGCAGAAATCTCCTCCCAAAACCAAATATATTTATGAAAATACAGCAAATGCAACTATTCCTAAAAGAGAAACCAGAAGATACAGGACGACACCAGCCTGCAGCTACACCTGAGAGGACTCGGCACCCTGCAAGGTGGGTAAGATACAGAGCCACGTCCTGGCGGGACGCGAGCACTCCCCCACCCCAGCGCACCAGCAGGAGGAGAGGATTCAGAGCGGGGAGGGAGTGGAAGTATAGGTCCACAAAATAACCAGCCCTGGTGATCTGCGCCGGGAGTGCTGACACACATCGTGCAGTGTATCGGAAATTGGAGAGACAGAAGGTGTAGGATCTGAGCTGGGGAACACACCCAGGTCCTCGAAGCCGGCTCCCCAGGAAAAAAGAAAAGCACGCTCACTTTTTTTTAGCAGCCTTAAAGAGACAGGGGCCAATGGGGGACCAGGATCATCCCAGCACACTCAGCCCAGCAGGCTGGGAGTCCTGGGGAATTTTGGACCCCTTGGCTGGCGACTGAGAAAAAGTAGCTGCACTAAGACTTTCCACAGAGATCAACAGCCTTCCATTCATTCCCGCCCTGGCCAGAGCTACAAAGGGCCCTGAGGAGCGGCACAACCATGGCTGCGGATAGTGGAGCAACAGCGCCACCTACAGCATCCCCACAGAATCTACTCCCGGTGGGCTTTTTTTTTTTTTTTGAGTAGCAAGAAGGGTTTATTTAAGGCAAAGTATACACTTGAAGAAAGGTGGGTGCGGGCAACCTCAGGAGGCACATTAAAAGGCTTAGGATTCTGTCTTTTAAGGATTTCTAGAATGGGGCCAAGGGCCACAGGATGTCCAGTGAGAGACATTGTGTCATCATCCATAGTCCTCTAGATATTCTGTAAGATAAACTTAACCCAAGGAATTTATCAATACTGCTCTTCTCCAAGATGATTACCTTCAAGCGGTGGAAACATACCAGTCAGAACAATGCTCGCCCTGCCTTAAGACAGGGTCAGCTGTTGGCTAGTTACCAGAAACTATGTTAGGAATTTTACCTCCTAACTCCCTGGTTTTTAAAATGGAATCTTAGGCTTAAGATGGAGTCCCTCCTGTTCTTACTATACTATTTATTTCTTGGCATTTTTCATCATAGACAGGAAAAATTAATCATGACACTTGTCCCATGCCCCTACTCTACCTCATTGGCACAGTTAATACTTAATAATACTTAATAAATGGCAAGAAGAACAATAAAATGTTCATGGGCTACTCCAGCAAAGTGCATTGAATACAGGGCCCTTTGCACAGAATGTAAATATCTTTTTTTTTTTATACAATAATTTATTTTATCATTAATTTACAATTACTTGTGCAATATTACGATTATTAAACTACCCCTTCATCAGGTCCCCACCACCAACCCCACTACAGTCACTGTCCATCAGCATAGTGAGATGCTATAGAATCACCACCTGTCCTCTCTGAGTTGTACTGCCCTCCCCGTGCGCCCCCAACATTACATCTGCCAATCGTAATGCCCCCCTTTCCCTCTTATCCCTCCCTTCCTGCCCATTTTCCCCAGTCCCTTTCCCTTTGGTAACTATTAGTCTGTTCTTGGGTTCTGTGAGTCTGCTGCTGTTTTGTTCCTTCAGTTTTTTTCTTTGTTCTTATACTCCACATATGAGTGAAATCATTTGATACTTGTCTTTTTCGGCTTGGCTTATTTCACTGAGCATAATACCCTCTAGCTCCATCCATGTTGTTGCAAATGGTAGGATTTGTTTTCTTCTTATGGCTGAATAATATTCCATTGTGTATATGTACCACATCTTCTTTATCCATTCATCTACTGATGGACACTTAGGTTGCTTCCATTTCTTGGCTATTGTAAATAGTGCTGCAATAAACATAGGGTGCATCTGTCCTTTTCAAATTGGGCTGCTGCATTCTTAGGGTAAATTCCTAGGAGTGGAATTCCTGGGTCAAATGGTATTTCTATTTTGAGTTTTTTGAGGAACCTCCATACTGCTTTCCACAATGGTTGAACTAATTTGCAGTCCCACCAGCAGTGTAGGAGGGTTCCCTTTTCTCCACATCCTCGCCAACATTTGTTGTTGTTTGTGTTTTGGATGTTGGCCATCCTCACTGGTGTGAGGTGATATCTCATTGTGGTTTTAATCTGCATTTCTCTGATGATTAGCGATGTGGAGCATCTTTTCATGTGCCTGTTGGCCATCTGAATTTCTTCTTTGGAGAGGTGTCTATTCATGTCCTCTGCCCATTTCTTAATTGGATTATTTGCTTTCTGTTTGTTAAGGTGCATGAGTTCTTTATATATTTTGGATGTCAACCCTTTATCAGATACGTTTTTCATGAATATATTCTCCCATACTGTAGGATGTCTTTTTGTTCTACTGATGGTGTCCTTTGCTGTACAGAAGCTTTTCAGCTTGATATAGTCCCACTTGTTCATTTTTGCTTTTGTTTCCCTTGCCCGGGGAGATATGTTCATGAAGAAGTTGCTCATGTTTATGTCCAAGAGATTTTTGCCTATGTTTTTTTCTAAGAGTTATGGTTTCATGACTTACATTCAGGTCTTTGATCCACCTTGAGTTTACCTTTGTGTATGGGGCTAGACAGTAGTCCAGTTTCATTCTCTTACACGCCGCTGTCCAGTTTTTCCAACACCAGCTGCTGAAGAGGCTGTCATCTCCCCATTGTATATCCAAGGCACTTTTATCAAATATTAATTGACTGTATATGTTTGGGTTAATGTTTGGATTTTCTATTTGGTTCCACTGGTCTGTGGGTCTGTTTTTGTGCCAATACCAAATTGTCTTGATTACTGTGGCTTTGTAGTAGAGCTTGAAGTCAGGGACTAATTCCCCCTGTTTTATTCCTCCTTCTCAGGATTGCTTTGGCTATTCGAGGTCTTTTGTGGTTCCATATGAATTTTAGAATTATTTGTTCCAGTTCATTGAAGAAAGCTGTTGGTAGTTTGATAGGGATTGCATTGAATCTGTAGATTGCTTTAGGTAGTATAGCCATTTTGACAATATTTATTCTTCCTAGCCAAGAGCATGGGATGCATTTCCATTTGTTAGTGTCCTCTTTAATTTCTCTTAGGAGTGTCTTGTAGTTTTCAGAGTACAGGTCTTTCACTTCCTTCGTTAGGTTTATTCCTAGGTATTTTATTCTTTTTGATGCAATTGTGAATGGAATTGTTTTTCTGATTTCTCTTTCTGTTAGTTCATCATTAGTGTATAGGAAAGCAACAGATTTCTGTGTGTTAATTTTGTATCCTGCAACTTTGCTGAATTCAGATATTAGTTCTAGTACTTTTGGAATGGAATCTTTAGGGTTTTTTATGTACAGTATCATGTCATCTGCAAATAGTGACAATTTGACGTCTTCTTTACCAATCTGGATGCCTTGTATGTCTTTGTTTTGTCTGATTGCCGTGGCTAGGACCTCCAGTACTATGTTGAATAACAGTGGAGAGAGTGGGCATCCCTGTCTTGTTCCCGATCTTAGATGAAAGCTTTCAGCTTCTCGCCATTAAGTATGATGTTAGCTGTGGGTTTGTCATATATGGCCTTTATGATGTTGAGGTACTTGCCCTCTATACCCATTTTGTTGAGAGTTTTAATCAGGAATGGATGCTGAATTTTGTCAAATGCTTTTCAGCATCTATGGAGATGATCATGTGGTTTTTGTTCTTCTTTTTGTTGGTGTGGTGGATGATGTTGATGGATTTTTGAATGTTGTACCATCCTTGCATCCCTGGGATGAATCCACTTGATCATGGTGTATGATCCTCTTGATGTATTTTTGAATTCGGTTTGCTAATATTTTGTTGAGTATTTTTGCATCTATGATCATCAGGGATATTGGTCTGTAATTTTCTTTTTTGGTGAGGTCTTTGCCCGGTTTTGGTATTAGAGTGATGCTGGCTTCATAGAATGGGTTTGGAAGTATTCCCTCCTCTTCTATTTTTTGGAAAACTTTAAGGAGAATCGGTGTTATTTCTTCTCTATATGTCTGGTAGAATTCAGAGGTGAATCCATCAGGCCCGGGGTTTTTGTTCTTGGGTAGTTTTTGATTACCAATTCGATTTCGTCGCTGGTGATTGGTCTGTTTAGTTTTTCTGTTTCTTGCTTGGTCAGTCTTGGAAGGTTGTATTTTTCTAAGAAGTTGTCCATTTCTTCTATGTTTTCCAGCTTGTTAGCATACAGATTCTCATAATATTCTCTTGTGATTCTTTGTATTTCTGTGGGGGTCCGTCGTGATTTTTCCTTTCTCATTTCTGATTGTGTTTATGTGTGTAGATTCTCTTTTTCTCTTAATGAGTCTGGCTAGGGGTTTATCTATTTGTTTATTTTTTCAAAGAACCAGCTCTTGGTTTTATTGATTTTTTTCTATTGTTTTATTCTTCTCAATTTTATTTATTTCTTCTCTAATCTTTATTATGTTCCTCCTTCTGGTGACTTTGGGCCTCATTTGTTCTTCTTTTTCCTATTTCAGTAATTGTGTCTTTAGACTATTCATTTGGGAATGTTCTTCCTTCTTGAAATAGGCCTGGATTTCAATATACTTTCCTCTTAGAACTGCCTTTGCTGCGTCCCACAGAAGTTGTGGCTTTGTGTTGTTGTTGTCATTAGTCTCCATATATTCTTTGATTTCTATTTTGATTTGGTCGTTAACCCATTGATTA
>JAVSCE010000799.1:0-102837 GCA_032199065.1 Smutsia gigantea | reverse complement strand
CAAGGAAACTCCAGAATTTCTGGACGTTAAGGATCATTAAAGAGTAGAACCAGCAAATACCTACCTTCAGACTGTTAAAAAAAAAAAAAGGAAGGAGTGAGGGAGATAAAAAAGGTGAACACTTACCATTTTAAGCCACTGTTGTTCAAGTGCTGGGTCCCTTGGGGCTAAAGAAAATCTTAAGAGATTGAGCTTTCCAATTTATGGTGGTTCCATCTTTGCATCACCAATCCCACACTCTTCTGAAGAGGCTGAAAATCAGGTAGAACCCATAGTTCAAAGCTGTTTTGCTGACAAAGGTGGAACTCAAATGATATTAATGTAAGTGACCTCCCACTACCCTTTCCTCCTCTATGTGTTTGCACAGATGCATGACCAGGAATTTGGGCTTTATAACTAAGGAAGGAATAAGATTTAGAAATACGAATTGTAGGAACAGAATGAAAGACTATTAGGAGAAGAGCATGGTATCCTGTTCTAAGCAGTACCACCGCAATTGGTTTGAACTTCTGTAGTTCAAGATATAAGAGCCACAATTAAGTGAAACAGTAGTGGGACTCTGAGCTCAAGCTGATCTGTTTCTGATTCAGGCAGGGTCATAGTATGGCCAGACTCCTGGTGGGGGAGGGCAGGGAAGGCTGCATCTTCCAGACTTCTGCCTAGAACTCAGAAATGCACTGCTTCTGTGTGGTGGACTCTGTGTTACATATTTACCTAATGTTTCCTTTTTCTCCGCAGGACACACAGGAAGACGGCATTTCCACAGTTGGGGTGGAGCCGTGTGACTGAGCTCTGTAGAAAGGAATGTGGGTGGATGTGATGCAGACATTGAAGCCTGGCCATGAAGCTCCCCTGTCCTTCTGTGGTAGCTTCTGAGGCTGCCTGTTTCAGATGGCATCATCGGCATTCACAGGAAAGTGGCCACGGACGGCCATCTAGCACCGACTGCTGAGTAAAAGACAAACACTTGTGTTAGAAGTTCATTTGTTACTGCAGCACAGTGTAGCTCTCGCGACTAATCCACAACTCAAGAATGAATGTTTTAAGGTCTGTAGACTTGATTCTTGACTTGCATACTAGAAGTCTGACTATAAGCAGTGAAGCCTGTAAAATTATGTCTTGGGCAAAAGATCAGCTATGTGGGAACCCGACTAACAGGAACAACAAAGCAGACATAGCTAAGTGCTCGGCCAACAGACTGGTTTGTGATCACATACTGGACACCCCTCGGGGGCCTCCCAGCAATATTTCAGGGTGGGGGTCACTCTAAGAAGAGTTCACTGCCAACAGTCACATGAATGGA
This sequence comes from Smutsia gigantea, assembly GCA_032199065.1. NCBI lineage: Eukaryota > Metazoa > Chordata > Mammalia > Pholidota > Manidae > Smutsia > Smutsia gigantea. The sequence goes on along the minus strand of JAVSCE010000799.1, from coordinate 101,534 downwards.
GACCCAAGACAGCATTATTTTGAAGATATGGGAAATGTAATCTTTTTTGATGTCACTGGCTAGTATTTTGGGATTATCTTTTTTATGTCATGCAAAAAAAAAGTCAAAAGCCAATCTCTCGCCCCAGTTCCAAAAATGATAATAACACCCACCCCTTTTCAAAGCTCTCCTTCAGTGTTTCAAGGGCCTTGTGATGTCAGTGGAACTGTCCAGCTTGAAACAAATGAAAAAGCTTATGTTTCTGGCAACTTAGAACCTGTCTTGGAGCAAACGTTGCACTGCCAAATAGGAATCTATTTCAACCTATGCCTTGAGAAAGGACCTGATATTTTCTGTGCATGTCAGGCTCATACTTACACATGTGGTAGGCAGCTGACAGACCCCTGCGACCGGTCCAAGCTAACAACTGCAAGAAAGAAACCCTCCATGCCGGAATGATGACCTATGGGAATCGTGTCACTGTGCACAACAAAGGCCATAATTCTCTACTGTTCCCTTAAGAGCAATTATTCAGGCTCTATTCTAGATGAGTGACCCTATTATTCATTAAGTTTGGGTATCAGGAAAGCTATCATCTTTAAGTATTTAAGTTAGGTTGAGTATTGCCTAAGTTTTAAAACAAAACAATGGTGGCAACATCACTGTTACATTCCAAGAAAATGTATATGTGTGATTTATCAAGACGAAGAAGCATGACCTCTTCATCTCTCTCCATTTGACCTGAAATAGTCTGAGAGCAAATCCAATGGTCTACATCCGGTTGCAGCCCACTAGGCTGCCTACATCTAAGACAAAGCACACTCCATGTTTCTTGTGTAGTGCAAAATAATCCCACCACTAAAGGACCCACAGCATTGAATTATTCGGAGGATTCTTATTTTTAAATCTATTTCATCAATGCCTCTGGGACATAGGTACTTCATTTGCAACTTTTGATAGGCCTTCTTCACCTCAGCTGTGGGAAAAAGAAATGTTTATTTAATTAGAGATCATCAGTATTATGCCAAACTGAGTTTATAGTTCCTGTAAAAAGAACAGGCGGTATCATGGGGTAAAGTCAAATGCAAATATTATGATGTACTATTTTGTAAGACAAAATTTTAAGAGCTCAGTTTGTCTCGGTTTTATCATATGTCTGTGGGCAAACGTGAAATCTCAAATTGTTTTACATTGGAGCATTTAGGAGGTGAGCGAGAGAATAAATATTTCTCCATAGTATCAGCAAGGTTCTCAGTGAGTCCTCCATAAAGCAAGTCAGTTTTACAAAAGTCTTCTGCTTTAGACATAAAGGTGTTCATATTTTTTACTCTTGACACATTCTTCCCAGCTTAGAGGTGATTTTACAGTGAGTGTGTCTATATTATGTCATTGACCACTGGTGAGTAATTCACATTTTATACTGATCTTTGTTGCTTACAGTTTTCCCATCAGCAGTCATTGGGTTTAGTTGCTGGGTCCTCAGAGCTGGTGAAATCAACTCTGTTTATAGTGAGAGCACTGCTAAGGTTTGAATAACTGATTCTACTTCAGGTCTGACTGTCCTAAACATCAAGTTTTTATTAACAAGAGTAGAGAATACGTGGAGCTCTCTTGCTATGAAGTAACACTGACCATGTTTGATATGTTATATGATACCTAATAATTGTTCTACAGATTAGAGAGCCCAGAAATAAACCCATGCCCATTTGGTCAATTATTTTATGACAAAGGAGACCAGAATATACAATAGGGAAAGGACAGTCTCTTCAATAAATGGTGATGGGAAAACTGGACAGCTACAATCAAAGGAATGAAACTAGACCACTGTCTTACACCCACCATACACGAAAGTAAACTCTAAATGGGTTAAAGACCTAAAACCATAAAACTCCCAGAAGAACACTCTTGAACACTGGCATTTGTAATGTTTTCTGGATATGGCTCCCCAGACAAGGGAAATAAAAGCAAAAATAAACAAGTAGGACACATCACACTAAATAGCTTCTGTGCAGCAAAGAATACCATCAACAAAATGAAAAGGCCACCCATGGTATGGGAAAATATATTTTCAAATGATATATCCAACAAGGGGCTAACATCTAAAATATATAAAGAACTCATACAACTCAACACCAAAAACACAAATTATCTGATTAAAAAATAGGCAAGGACCTGAATAGACATTTTTCCGAACAAGACATACAGATGGCCAATGGACACATGATAAAGATGCTCCACATTGTTAATCATCAGGGAAATGCAATGAGAGATCACCTCACACCAGTCAGAATGACTAATACCAATAAGACAGGAAATAACAAGTGCTGGCAAGGATGTGGAGAAAAGGGAGTCCTCATACACTACTGGTGGGATGGCAGATTGGTGCAGCCACTATGGAAAGCAGTCTGTAGGTTTGTCAAAAAACTAAAATTGGAAATAACTTATGACTTAACAATTGCACTTCTGAGAATCTACCTGAAGGAAACAAAGTCACTAATCTCTATGCCCCTCTGTTCATTGCAGCATTATTTAAAATAGCCAAAATACAGAGGCACTCTAAATGTCCATCAATAGATGAATGGATAAAGAAGAGGTGGTACATACACACAATGGAATATTAGTCAGCCATAAAAAAGAAGTCTTGCTTGCCATTTGTGACAACATGGAAGGACCTAGAGGATATATGCAAAGAGACCCAAGGCAGATACCATATGATTTCTCATATATGTAGATATAAAAAAGAAAACAAACGAACAAACAAAACTGAAATAACTTAGACTAGTAGTTGTCATAGGGAAGGGGAGTATAGGGGTGGGTAGGATACGAGAAGGGAAAAAAGTGAGAATGTTTGTTTGGTATCTTGATCTGGGTGATGGCTACATGAGTGCATGCACATCAGAATTCAAGCTGTACACTAATATTCGTACATTTTATTCTATGTACATTAACATAAAAATAAAAATGAATTATATGTATAAAAAAATTGTCCTGTTCTGAATTGAGGATTTTACAGATGAAATGCCCAAAATACAGTTATCCGTCCCGAAGAAGAGCAGATAAATACATGCACCTTTATGCTGGGCAGTTTATGAAAAGTGCATGGTGAGAATTGCATGTTTATGTGAGTGATCTTTTCCATGTTTAAGCATATAACCAGGAGGGTGTCCACTGTGGTCCAGCCTGAGGTCTGTGCCCAGTGGATGACCTCACCCTAGTTTATCTTAGGGCAGAAACACAAAACACCTCTCTAATATTCTCCCGTATGGCAAGCCTGAGAGGGTGGAAATGGAAAGACATAGCTACAGAAACTCTGGATTTTACTCAGGGAAGACAAGGAGGCTGACCATTTGTCAATGGTCTTCTGTAACAAAGGAGAACCTTCAGGCTCTAAGAATTTATATCATCATGTAAATTACCAAATCAGTGATGTAACAATGACAGTGATGAGAATTAACTTTTGCTGAGCCCTTTACTACTTACCAAGCTCTGTATCTCCTTTAATCCTCATAACAATATGAGGTAAATATGAGTACTAGCCTCCATTTTGCTAACAAGGAAGCAAAGCAAAGCTTCAGCATCAGAAATAATTCAGCTAAGGTCAGGAAATAAATTCAGCATGGCTTAAAAACAGTGACGCTAGCTTTGAACCCAGGTAGTGCAGCTCTGGAAGTCTTGTTTTAACCTTCAGTGGAGTCCCCCAATAACGTGCACCCCGGGCAGTCACACCATTCCACTGTCCCATCCTACAGGAATCGAAGCTGGCCCTGTGTCATGACAACGAGTGTCTCCATCACCAGCCTCTAGCCCGGCACCTCTGCACCCCTTCTCAACTAGCCTTCAACCTTGACCTATAAAGGCTTGAACAAAGCAGTAACTCAGTTTCTAACAGCTCAGGCGACAGCCCTAGGAGGACCCTCACTCTCCTTAAAGTGTCTGCCTGAGAAAGCTGTTTGTTCCAGCCACCACTGGAGGACGGTTCCTGTCCCTCAAGCTCTGTGGGAGGATAGGAGCCCAACTCCCATAAGCACCAGTCAGAAAACCCGGATGGGACCAAGCCCGGCTTCCTGCTTCATGCATGGCCACCGCACCATGCAGGCCGCCCCCACTCCCCCAGGACGGCCCTCTCCCCACACTGCTCAGCTCTAAAGGTCTGCAGCCTGCTCGTCCACCCCCCTCACACTCACAACACACACTCTGGGCTGACTGGGGACAACAGTTGACTGAGCTCCAAGCACAGCTCCAGCCATAAAGGAGGTAAAAGTAACAAAAGAGAAAGCTATCTAGTATTTCAATTTACATGTTAGTACATACAGGAAACTATTTTTTCCCCACTTTGTAAATGATGTATGCTCCCAGTATGTTAGCTGATTCCTATTAGCTGATGAGAATTTTCCTTAAAAAATAAGTCCTGGTTTTCAGTAAAAAGATACCAGTTTCTGTTATAACTCCAAATGTAAAACAAGTTTGAATGGTTTACTGTTTACATTTAAATATATTCAGATATGTTAAAAATCAGCTTCCTTGTATCATCAGTAATCTACACAGGTGATGTGGTTCAGTACATCAAAGACTTTTTTTTTCCATTGGGATATGATTTCAAATATTGTAAACTCAAACTTACTGGAGGAACAGAACAGAAATCACATTAATTCCCCAAACACTGTGGGCTGTTAGTGGCGAGATGAGACAAATTGAAATACAATTCTGATCAGGGCTTCCGAGAGTCATTATCCTGGAGGGCAAAGGAGCCCTTGCTTGTTTAAAACATGGCTCCTGAACTTGCTTCACACGGCACTTTGAGTGGCCAGACCTCTGAGTATTTAGCAGTTTGCACTCAAATCACTTGAAACCCGCTGTTGCCTGTGGCACTGGCTGTGGTGCCTGCTTGGCAGAGCGCTTGACAGGGGGCTCAGTTACTCAGCCACACGATTTTATTCCTTGTGACTCTCAGTGGCTCCCACCCTCTGTGCCACAGAATGAGTGATGGGACCCCAGGATCTGCCTCAGTTTGCCTTCTGTTTGAAGCTAGTTCATCCTCCGACCTTGTTATTGATGCCTTCACATAACCTACCTGCAGGTCGAAGCCGGCATCCAGAACTATTACAGGTAGAACGTGGAGAGGCTGCTCTGGGAATGGACTGGTTTGCAGAGTCCCTCGGCAACGTGCAGGCTTGAAAGACCCACTTGTGACCTTGGACAAAAAGAAAGAAGAAATAAATCAGCTTTTATCCTTCAAACTTAAAGGAGACTAAGAAAGCAGTCACATACATAATTGGCAGGGCTCTAAAGTCCTGGATTTTTCAGGATGATTCCAAATATTTGCTCATATGGCTCCAATAACTACTAACATATTCTTACCAGTCATATCACACACGCCACGTTTTGTTTTTGAAAACACTGCCATGCTGCCATGTACACATATCTTAGTGTATAAGCATTAAGTAATAAATATCTTTACTGCAAATATATCATAGTTATTATATGAACTTTTGATATATATGTGTGTGTGTGTGTGTGTGTGTGTATAGAGAGAGAGACGGAGAGAGATTATATTTTAATAAAACATCATTACATTTTTCACTGACTCAGAAAAAGTGCCAGCCATGCTGTCAAAAGCTTTAAGCTTTTATGAGATGTAAGCCTGCAACCACAGAGGTACAGCCAAAGCAAGGCCAGCCCACCTTGTACAACTTTACGACGGGAGAGTTAGTAAGGGCTCACATCAGCATTTGTGCCAGCAACATGGCCCGGGTGAGACGCTCTGTTTCTCTAGAAGTATCCAGATCTTCTGATAAGCTGGCTTCATTTCACAGTATGATTTCTTCCCTAAGGTTGGAGTTGTTCACTTCCTCTCTCTCACAGTCAGAGTCAAAGGAGCGAGAGCCTGGGTGGTACAGGGTCTAAAACAGCGGCATTGTAGCCCACTACCCAGAACCCCCCGGGTAAATGTAGCTATAGGCCTGGGGGAGGGGAGGCACCCATGGCCCATCGTCTCTCTCACAAACGTGCCTGGGTTCCTCATCTCGCTCAGCGGCGTTTCTCCAATACCTGCTGTCCTTGCCCAGCCCAGGCCCAGGGATGATTGGAAAACAGAGTACATGAAGGCAAGATCATGATTTTGGTATCTCACTTGCCTTAATGACCAAATTCAAGGGAAAAAGTTTGAACATTTGTACTCCTGCTGACAGGAGGCTCAGGCACGAATCAATTCATAATTCCAAACAAGTGGAACCCTTCTGGTACAAAAACAACATGAATCAATTAATAAAATTGGCAACTTTTGTTATATATACTTTATCACAGTAAAACATTAATTTATACCAAAAAACTACTAGTCAGTCTTACTAGGTGACTGCTTAAGTCACTTCCATTGAAATGATTAGAATGAGGATCCCATTGATAAGGCACCCTGTGCTCTACCCAGCACGGCCCTCTCTAGCCTCCTACCACTCCTCTCCCAACTCCCAGCCCTACGCTCTACCCAGCATGGCCCTCTCTAGCCTCGTACCACTCCTCTCCCAACTCCCAGCCCTTATGCTCAGGCTGTCTCTGGGTCCCTTGAAAGCACTGCATTCCTTCTCTTCACAGGCCCTTGCACAAGCGAGGTCCTCGGTGCCACTCAGCCGACCTCTTCTCCTGGTCAACACCTACTCACCCTTCAAATCTCAGGTCATTCCTTATGCTTTAGGGATGCCTTCTGATCTGACACGTCAAATCCTCCTATTCTGCTCATGACTTTAAAATAAAAAAGCCACAGGTTCCCTATTAGAACACTTACTACATTTCAGATTTATTTTCATTCATACAGGTTTTGGCAGCCAGCATCCAAGCAGCGCCCTGCCTCCTGATGTCCCCTCGCACGGCTCCGGGGCGTACTCGTGGGACACGCAGAGTACAGCAGAAGTCACTTCCAAGGCTTGGTTCTAAAAGACTGCCGCTTCCACCCTGGCTTCTCCGTGTCTCCCTCCATCCCTCCCTCTCCATCGGGTATCACGCGCTCTTGGGAAGCTCTGTCACGAGCAGCCCTGGGGAAAGGCTCCCTCGGGGAGGAACTGAAGCTCCGGCTCACAGCCACGTAGCTGAGCCTGGAAGTTCCCATTCCAGTGCTCGTGAAATCTTCAGAGACTGCAGCCCCGCCCCACACCACCTTGCCCACAGACTCCTTAGAGCTGCGGAGCCAGAGCCACCCAGCTAAGGTCCTTGCGCTCCCAGCTTCCCAACCCTTTGCCATGGAAACAGATGATACATGTCTGTTGTTCTCAACTCCTAGGCTTGAGGCTCTCCTTTACCTAGGAATAGATAACTAATGTATAATTATACCATTAAGATTCCCCTAAAAGCTTCAAAGAGGACAGAGACTGCTTCTTACTGTGCCCACCAAACATGTGACCAATGCCCATCACAGTACTTGGCATATTATACTAGGGACTCAACCAGTATTTGCTGAATGAATGAACAAACCCCTTCGACCTTACACATCTACTAGAAAGGAAGGAAATGTTGACACGTCTTGCACAGCATCCTGCCTCCTTGGAAGGCATGGGTCGCTCAGCAGCAAGGTCTGTTGACACAACTTCAAATGGAAACCACACTTTATTTGCAAACACCCCAGGGAAGAAGAATCACTACTCATATTTTTAGTTAACAGACCATACAACCTGACAACCTAAAAAGAGGTAAATTTGGATGTTTTTAGCTGGAATGGGAAATGGGAAAGAGGAGTCAGTGCCAACAATGCAAAGCCATTCCTCTATAGAAATTGAAGCCCCTGCCAGTCATCAGAGGGTTGAAGAAAATGAAAAGGACAAGGTGAAAGTGAGGCAGAAACTTATTTGGGAAAAATATACTTCCTGTCCATCATTGTGACTGACAGGTTTCTGCTAAAAATAGCTCAAATCCAACTAATGCATTTTTACTCCCTTCATGAAAATATACTTTTAAAAATAATTTCAGATCTGGGGATAGTAGTTAAATGGACAAAGGAAAAAATTAAAAGACCTGAAAAACAGCTGCTTTAGCGTGAATCTTGACACTGAGCCATTAGAAAAAGCCAAAGTAACACACCAAAAATTAGCATCTATTTCCTTTGAAGAAGTGTTACCATTTCAACTGCACGTGGCAAAAGCATTTAAACCAGTTTTCCATCCAAGCAAACAACGGAGCTCTTCTGCCTTCCTCCACTGGACCGACTAACTCCCCGGACACATCTTGTATCAGTGGAACATAAAAGCATACAATATAGAGAGAAAGAAAAAAAAGAGAAACCGGGGTATAAAACTTGAGACTGGGAATATCCAAGCAAAACCCCCAAGAGCCAAGGAAAGTGAGACTGGGACAGCAAACTTGAAGATAGCCAAGAATTGTCAAACGGCAGAATTCATGGCAGTCACGGGTAGTGCAACTTATTTGTACTCTCTCTGCTTAAACACTGATTTCACAGTGTACTTTTCATATACGCAGATTTTCATATACAAGCATTTTTATTGGGAGGAGGCCCAAATACTGGCAGCTGTGTGTGTGTGTGTATAGTCCTTAAAATATACAGGGGCAAAAAACCCAATCATTGCATGCTAATAAGAAAACAAGATTTCAAGCATAGAATGTTAGAGAGGGAAAGGATTTTACATCTTACTATTTTTACATTCACATTTTTAAAGGAAAAGAACAGGTATCAATCACCTCTTCCCCTGTATTATCTGCCTAGTCCCTATTCTGATTACGTCCCCCACATCATTTGACACTTGGAGCATTTCATCCCTTAAAGGAAGGTGTAGCGGACATACAGAAAGTGTTAAAAGCCAGGCTAAGGGATTCACATACATGGCAGCAAGGAACTGCAAGCAGTGAGGATGTGAGCAGGGATGTGTCAGCCGTGGGGTGGGGAGATTATTCTCAAGGCGATATGCAAGGTGGACTTAAAACAATTTTTTAAAGAGGTAGATTACCACAAGGAGGGGTTGGTAGAGGAAAAGTAAACCACAAAAATGGACTCAGGGCAACTTTAAAAAAAGGAGGGGGTGACTCAGTGGATGGATATTGGGTAGGGCATAGGATCAAGGGAAAGTTAAAGGACTAAGTTTTGGAAAGGCCTTGAACCAACGAAGCCCTGGAAATTCAGATAAGCGGGAATTCATAGCCCCTCTCTGCTCTCTCTAACAGGCCAGTGGGAAGACTAGACATGATTTATTTTCCTCCTCTGAGTCAGTCTTCGGGGCTCCAACCCCCCAACAGCGTGGTTTGCATGTACACACCTTGGCCAGGATCTGCCTCACAGTCCCTTCAAGGCCTGAGGTGTTTTCCTTAATTTTATAAAGGAGACCAGCTACACCTTCTTAAGTTAAGGAGGGTACCAGGCCAACCCACAAATGGCTACCCTCTGAGGACCAGCAAGGAAGCGGTCATCCTAGCTCAGTCCTGAGAGGTCAGGAACTGACTGAGGGCAGAGGCCAAGCCCAGGGACCCTGTTTAACACGCTTCCTATTGTCTAGACTCAAGATCAGCTGTGACACACATCCTAGCAGGGAGGACGGCGCTCAGCATGGGGGACGGAAGAGTGGAGTGTGTGTGCCTAAGCCCCTACTCCATGCGCTGCGGCCCCGCTCACCCAGACTAGCAGGCTCAGACGCGCCCAGGGCCTCCTCCCGGGCCCTTTAGGCGGGCTGCCGAGGGCTCTTCGCTGTCCCCTTCCCTTGCTTCCCTCTCTCCTCTGAGGGGCGGGATGTGAGAATGGGGAGTGTTCCATCCATCAGGAACGAGCCTGCCTGGCGCCTATGAACGTGGAGAGACTGCAGGCAGGTTGCTTGATCCTGATGTCTCCAAGAACAAGTTTTTTAGTAGAGACCAGGGAAAATGCCAAATGATACCCTTCGTCCTCAGTCATGGAAGGGGATCGTCCCGGAATGAGAGAAGAATCCGAGGTTCTCAAATATAGCCACGAGCATATCCATAGTCTGAGAACCACAGGTCCCAGGAGCCCCCAAACACACTCGCCCTGAACCGTCACCCCACGTCTGTACATCCCTCTCGAAAGTGATCTCAGTGCCCAGGAGAGGAAGCTAAAACTGTCTCAGACTGACTACTGTAAGAGGATTTTACAGCAAAGTTTCTTCAGTATCTAACAAGATGTTTATATAAAAAAAGAATAAAAAGAAAAGAAAACAGGGTCTGTATGAAAATAGAATAAAGGGAAAACAACAAGGTTTAGGTAAACCTTTTACGTTGCTTTTTTCTTCCAGAGAAAGAGAGACACCATGTGGATTTGAGAGAGAGCCCAACATAGCCGTTTACTTAAATATTCTCTAAAGGAGAAATAATATTGCTTATGGATCTGGTAGCAAAATAAAGTTCATGGATATATAAAGAGGAAGTTAAAATGACCAGCACAGTCAAACAAAAACCTACAGCTCCATGGTGTTGATCAGAAATTCCTTAGGGATGTTTTCTCTTACTGTGTAGCCAAATAGTGGAGAATATAAGGGAACCGTACAGGTTTACACAATTTAAAAGCAAAAGGCTGGATAAAATCAGAGTTCCAGGTGGGTCCCATGTTCCTCCTCCTGGAAGCAGAAAGGAAAAGGTATTGCCTGGAAAACAATTCTGATTCATGAGCTCCTCTTGCATGCCTGCTTCGAGGACTGGATGACAGGACCATCAGAGGACGCAGTACCGTAAATATACTTCCCCTCATGTCCCATGTAACAGATATTTTGGTTTGATGTGAACCAGCACTGCAGAGAACAGAGCTGGGTTTGAATCTGATCTCATCTGACATGTACAAAGATGCAAGAGGAGAAAGCAATTTACTCTGCAGCTCCCTCTAGCCGTGGAAATCACTGCAGTGGGAGGGAGGGTAGCCCAGCGCCTGGAGGGGGAGCTGGGGTGAGGAGGGAAGAGGAACAGATTGTCTTCATCGCTGAGCACGACTGAAAGTGAGCCATGTGCTTCCAGTGGAACCTGTTTGGGGATCTCATCTACAGCTCCCAGACACACTGAACACAATGTGATTTAAACACTGCCCCGATGATTGCAAAATAAAGTAGTGTGCATACATGCCATGAGCACCCTGCCACTATTTCCCAGGAGAATTCATAGTGTGTGATATACGGTGCGAGGCTGGTCAGCCTTTCCTTTTCTTCCTGCTCAAGACTTACTATCTAGACCTAGAAATCAATTTGTGGACATAAAGCAAAGCCAAACATCACGCAAACATGTGCATATGAACAATCTTGCACTGACAGACGAAGTGTAACATCACAGAAATTGTGGAGCTGAGAGACGGCCCCAGCACTCCATCACTGATTTTAAAAACTATAAAACAAAGTGGATCAGAGTTTATGCGGCTGTGCTCAAGTCAGACGGCAAGAAATGAAACCCAGATCTCCGTCCCTATGCTAATATGGTTTCCATGACAAAATGTGGTGGGCCGTTCTGTGCTCAGACACAGAAAGGCATCTTCTAAGTAAAAAAATCATACAAAACCTCTGGATTTTCTTCAAGCTTGCTTGCTGTATGCAAAGAATTATGCCAATTTTAAAAAAAGCTTTAATGCAGATATAAGACTTTATATACCTTATATATCCAAAGAGGCCTGCTTTTTAAGTGGCCACTCTAGAAAGCCAGTGGAGCTGCCAGAGTTCGCGTTTTGAATTTCACCATAGACACTATCATCAAAGCCTGTAGTGAGCCACACAAGAACACTCTTCTCCTTTCTTTAAATTCTTACGTTACCTCTATCAGAGTCTGATCAGGAGAAGAATTTATCGCAGATGGTTCCAATGCAAAGATTTTCAGGATGGGGTAACTTAGAGGGGTGAGGGCAGGGCTCAGGATGAAGAGGCTCCTGGAGACTAGAGAAGTCACCAGTGCCTAGACGGGGAAGCCACCAGTGACAATTTGGGAGAAGAAATAATGTTACTAAAGTCCAGTGAGAGACACAGCTGAGGAGATTGTGCCGCCTCAGGGAAAGTATAGCTTTATCTCATGGCCAATGAAGTAGCATAGGTCAACCTCTCCCCCTCCTGCCCCTAATCTGCCAGCACCACCCATTGGAAAGCGGTTGGCAAGGGAGCCCGGGGGACCGATCCACGGGGCCTCATCAAGGCAGAGACATTAGCGTTAGTAGGACAAATGGCAAATAACCAGATGTACATCGTTTCTGAAGTGAGGTGATCAGCCACCTTTCCTACCGTCCTAAATCACTGCTGCTTCCAAAATCCATTCCCACTCCAGTCTGTGTGGAGTAAAAGTCCATAAGTTTAACTGGCCTGTTTCTAATTCTCCATGTACCTTGAGCCACATCTCGCATGAACTTAGAAGTATCTTGCTGACTGGAGATCACAATTCCAAGTAAAGGACCCATTTCTCTAGCTCCAAAGGCACTTATCCTAAGTCCTGTATGTAAAGTGCTTGGACGGTTACTATCACACTGTGAAACTTACTATATGCTGCGTAGAGCATGTGCTCAACAAGTGCCTTTGTGTTTCTGTTTGTTACAGAAGACCACCGTACTTGAAGCAGGTGGCCTCCAACGAGATGGATGAGCATGGCCTGGCCTGCCTGGCCCTTCCCAGCCTGTCTGGGCTTCGTCTCTGGGAGGCCATTAGTGCTGGTGGGCTGGCTTGGAATTAACCTGCGCTGCCAGCTTCTGCAAAGCTGGGGAAGTACACCGGGCTGCGTGAGGCCCTTCCCGTGCTGCTCATCACCAAGTGCGCTCCTGCCTCAAGCCATTTGTAACAGAGCAAGGTCCGGGGCGGTGGGAGGCCTGGAGGAGTCAGAGCGGAGCTCTCATTCTAACTCAGTCTGACCTTAGGCAAGCCCCTGAACTCTCTTAAGGCTCAGGCTCTTCACCTCACAAATGAGCAAGTTGAAAGAAACTTCTGAATTTCCAATTTTTTTTTTGTTTCAATGGAATCACTCTGCTATATACAACATTATGGCACCGGTAACACAAAAGAGGCCAATTGGTAGCATAGCTCTGGTTGAAGGAGGCTTGGAAGGGCCTGGGATACGCTTCCTCTCCCCCTTGCCTATAACACTCCAAGGGGCACAGCAGAAAACCCAGAACTGGATGGCCTCTGAAGGCCCACTGCTGGTCTAATTTCACAAATATTAGTTGCTCCAACTTTTATTGGGGTATAGGAGGGAAAATGTTTAATTTTGTTCTCATAAAGCATAAAGTCTAGTAGTAAATTTTTATAGACTACGGTAGAAATGGTGTAGTAAGTTCATTGTCCCATAGAGTCTGCTATATAATTGTGCTCATTCCCTTTGTGTATTTTAGTAATGAGAGTAAATTGTCAGTGCTTATAATACATATAATCTCATTACCGTCACTCCCATTAGTATACTTCATTTCGGCCTACATGCAGTGTGTTCTACTTTCCGTCTCGTTGAAACCCATAAATATTTCTCCTTTCCTGCATCCAGATTTCAGTCCCACTCTTGACAGTTACCATGGCTAATTACTGAGACAACGCTGCCTGTCTTGCTTGTAATATGTTTAATCTACCCTTTTGAAACAGTGCCAACGAGTCATCATTGCACTGGTGTTAGACTGCCACGACCACGTCCTAACTTTCCTACGAGGATGGTGGAGACTTACTTAGAGTGGAAACTGACTTAGACATGCAAATGACTGCATTCCTGATGGTGACTATGTCTGCAGAACTGTAAGATTTGACAGAGTTATATCATGCCTCAATTTCGTCATCTGTCAAAGGACAGACTTGGCCTCTGTTATCCTCCTGGATACCACCCTCCCCTTCTAATAATTCTTATTTATCTGTAAAAGATTCAAATAACGTAAACTTGTTTTTAACTTAATTATTTTCTGAAAGTATTATATACATGTTTTAAAAGTCAAACAGTATTAATAGACTTACGAGAAACACCCTTCTGCAAATGCAATGACTTTAGATTCTCGATTCTTCTGGAATTTACAGATTTTTATATTTCTACACAAATTGCTATCTTTTTCAATTTTTGATTAGGCATCATTTGTTGACTACCTGTTTGGTAAATAAGAATAAAGCTTCCTCATCACCCTTCTGTTCGCCTTCTCCAAACTCCGATTACTCTGATACTCTAAGTTTCATTAAACAGGAATTCTGCTATGTGTACTGGAATATTCTGGATCTTTCTTTCTGGTTTTAGAATCTTACTTTCTCAGGACCATTTAGCCAGTTACCTTTTTCCAGTCTATCTATCTTCCAAAATATTATGGATTTGCACTGATTTTTAAAATATCTTTAGGATGGTTTTAGTATATTTTTGGGAGACAGTGACATTGGATACATATGTTCAATATGCCACCTTAACATGGAAACTCTCTAATTTTCCTTTTAATCCGTATCACCATAATACAGATCTGTACGACTGATCATACCTCTTAAATACCTCTCAAATCCACTCTCTTTCTCCATACCTCTGCTGTCCTCATCATTCATTTTTCTTCCCTAGAAAGTTACAAAAATCTCTTCAATGGTTTGGGCACATGGGGAACATCTATTACTCTCTAGGCTCACAGCCCTGGACGTTGTACTATTTAGTTTCACCTGAGTAAGTGACATAAGGCACCATCCTCTGTCTGAGGTAGGTAGGTAGGTGTAGAAAATCCTGGTGTCACTCAATGGAATACATTACATCAAAAGTGAACTGACTCTTGCGTTTATTCCTGCCAGACAATGAGCTGTGTGCTCACCACAGTTACAGGCATCCTCTAAAGCCAACAGGAATGACAGTTCTTTACCTGAAGTCTGACATAACCAAGAGATGGATTAAGTTAAAAAAAAAGTCCATTAAGTTAAAAAAAATGAATCATTCCAGTAACAATACAATGAAATAAGGATTTGAGAAAAATCTTAAAAAGAAAAGTAGATGTAGTTATTGCCACATTTAAATGACAAGAAGCAGATGAGAAACCTAAAACATTTTAAGTTGTATTAACCAAATGGAAGGCGCTAAACTGTGGTCTAAACCAAACGTATGACTTTCAAGAATTAAAACTTTGGGCCCCCACCATTCCAAGTAGGCAGGAGATAAAATGAGTATGAGTTGCCGCCTATAAGAAGGGCAATGTTTCTTTGGGTTTTTCGTTCTTAGTTAACAAAAGAAGCCACACTTGGATATAATAAGGATACAATGCTACACCACCCTGGGATTCTGGACATTGAATTCAGCGCCATTACTGGCCAGGATTTTAGGTTGCCGCCAGGAGGATGGGGTAACTGTGCTGAGTGGTCAAAGGGAACAAAAAGATATTTGGTGATCAGAAAGTTGAACTTTGGTGGAGATATTTACTTCTCTCCAAACAGCTGTGTGTTCTCAAATTCCCCAGCTGCCTTGCTAGTAAGTGGGACTGTGTGAAGAGTTCCGGGTTTGATATGATGTGCGCCACTGCTGGATTAAAGCACCTAGGAATTGGTATGTAATCCTTCAGTTCTTCCTGCCCCTGTTCAGGCATTGGTGGAGGAACAGAGATAGAATGAACTCCTGAGTCAGCACTTGGACAGCTGCCTAAAGAATCACCCGGATGTGCAACTTCTGAATAAGCAGGAAAGGAACTTCCATGTGTTAAGCCACTGAGATTGGAGGACTGGTTATTATTGCAATACGGCTTAGCTTGTCCTTACTGATAACAAGGTATATTTTAGGTCGATGTAAATAAGACTCTATAATACTCAGAGATTCCCCCCACCTCCCAAAAAATGGCACAGGGAGTAATGAGTTTCCCATTATTGGAGATATTTAATCAGGAAAAATAAATAACAGTCTTTGAAATGGACATACCTACATCCTATAGGAGGCTGCAGAAAAGAGCTTCTAATGTTCTATGATTTTTTTTTATGGTTCCGTGAATCAGAAACTAGAATAACCAACCATTCAAAGCTCAGGTTCTTCTGATCTTTTATCATCTTAATTTGATTATTAATTCTGCAAGAAGAAAATAATTGCTAAAGAAAGATATAGACTTTCTGAGGGTCTTTCATTTGCAGAATGAAGAGAGTTAAGGCCAAGTTCCTGAAACAGGTATTTCAGGATAAGGGAACCACTTGATGACAAAGAAAAGAGAGAACAGAAGCAGCGTGAAGGAGGGCACAGCAGGAGGAAGGATCATGGAAGGCAAACAGATTAAACTAGGCCAATGGGAGAGAAAGTGAGGGGGGAATGATGTGAGCTTGGGAAGCTGGATTGTTTGCTCACAGACATTAAGAAAAATGGAAGAGTTAGAACTGAATTAATGACTAGGAAGACATCACAGACCGTTCTATGGCATAAGCAACTGAGGCAGTACTGTACTTAAGGAATGTTAATCTAAGTTACTTGAAAATTGTTGGAATACAAGGCAAACAAAAGAAAAGGATTTCAATGTGGATGCTATGCTGTTGTTTGCATTTCAGCTGTGGAATATTTGAGAGGCACTAAAAGGTGGAAACCCAGAATCCTGAAAGTAATTCTTGACACCATCCTCTTCTACCAACTACAAATCTGTCCCGTCACTCTTTTTCTTATCCAGTCTCTCCTGAATCCATTCATTTCCCTCTAAAGCCACCAGCAATACTGTGGTCCAGTTGAAAATCATTTCTAACCTGAATGAACCAAATAACCTCCTAACAGGTTCTCCCAAAATTATCTCCATAATTTATTGAGATTGTTAAATGTCCCTCTAGAATGAAAGCTCCTTGAGGACAGAAACTCTGTCTCTCTTCTTTGCTACTGTCCTGCCGTCACTCAGAGCCAGTTCCAGGGGCACAGTGAGTGTTCAGTGATTACTTGGAACTAATTTAAACATTCCTTCTTCCTCTGTTTCACCTAGTCATTCTACTTTCTACCAAAGCATCATGTTTGCCTCATTCTTAGAATGTAAAGTGCAATTGCAATTTTTATTTTTGTGGGCTTTTATTTGAAAGTAATTTCAGATGCACCTAAAAGGAGCAAAATAGCTCAAAAAATTCGCATATAACCCTCAACCAGGCTTCTCAATTATTAAAACTTTCCACATATGCTTATAATTTTCTCTCTATGCATATATGCATATTTTTTACTTTTTATAAGCCATTTGGGAATAAGTTGCTAACACGATGCCACTTTACTCCTAAATACTTGTGGGCTCCCTAAGAACAGAGAAATTTTCTTATATAACCACAGTTAGACGATTAAAGCTAGGAAGCTGACATCAACATAATACCATTATTTTAGACTTTATTCATATTTCACTAATTTCTCAATAACTTCCTTTGTGGCAAAAAAAAAATTCTGATTCAAAATCCAACTCAGGGTCACATATTGAATTTAGTTATCAAGTGTCTCTGTCTCCTTTAACCTGGAATAACCTCTCAATTTGTCTTTGTCTTTTGAGACCTTGATATTTTTTGAAGAATACAAACCAGTTATTTTGTAAAATGACTCTCACTTGGAGTTTGCCTAATGTTTCCTTATGGTCACATTCTGGTTATTTAATTTTGGCAGGAATACCAGAGAATTGATGTTTTTTCTTCTCAGTGTATAATATGAGGAGACACGTGCTATCAGCTTGTCCGATTACTGACAGCATTGACTTTGGTTATCTGGTTAAGTGACTCTCATGCTGTGGGTCCCCCACTAGCGTGCAAGTTCCCTGGGTCCGGACAGTAGCTACTCTGGCTTACTATTGTGTGCCAGAATTCAGAACAATACCTTCTCGTGGTATCACTCTCAGTTGATGTATGTTAAATGAGTGATAAACGGAACGGGAAAATTAGCAGCTTTGAAGAAGGTGCTCCACATATGAGATAAAAACAAGTGATGCTATCTGCCTAAATAATGTGATAACATTTATGTCCACAAGAAAACCTTCACACAAATATGTATACAAGCCTTATTCATAGTCACCAGAAACTGTGAGCAAGTAAGATGTCCTCCTACATGTGAATGATAAAACAACTCGGGAACAGCTGTACAATGTGATACTATTCAGAAATCAAAAGTAATGAGCTATGAAGCCATGAAAAGACAAAGGTGAATCTTAAATGCATATTGGTAAGTGAAATAAGACAGTCCAAAAATGCTGTACAATTCCAATTATATGACATTCTGGAAAAGGCAAGACTATAGAGATAATACAAAGATCAGTGGTTGCCAAGGGGTTGGAGGGAGGGAAGGGAAATTGGGAGAGGTGAAACACAGTGTATCTTTTCTAGGAGTAAAGATTTTTTTTGAGACTTTGTGCATATATGACATCGTGCATTTGTCAAAACCTGTAGAACTTTACAAAACAAAGAGTGACCTTTAATATATACAAGTTTTTTTCAGTCCTTTAGGACATTGGGGGAATCCTAGGGTGGAATGCAGACTGTGACAAGTACTCACTGTATTCTGCATGTATAAAGCAACTTTGATGGAAGAGGTGGAGGAAAAGGTGACATCCTAAGTAAGTCTAGAAATGAGTAAACTCTCTAAGACTGAATGCAAAAGAGTTGTATCACACGTGGATAAGGGTTTACAACTCTGATACTTGCATATATGTAAACTGGAATTAAACAATTAAGTAAACGCATGGCAGATGGTGAGAGCCATGTTTCTCACTGTTTAAGTGGGGTTTAAACATAAGTAGAGAAGGAACTAATAATGATCCATGGGGTATGGATTAGAGTTGAATACCACAGTATAAATTCATGTTTAGCTTAATACAGATACAATGGTCACATGTAGAAATATTTATACATATGTGCAGGTATATCTATATATATAGTTATTTGTATGTGTATATGCCTGAGTTAGTATGCACACCGATACTCCTTTGCTCTGCATTTCTGAGGGGGCCTACCAGCAAAACACTCCAGTAATAATAGGCACACCAGTGCCCAGGTCTTCATTTCTAATACTATTTTCCAATAAAAAATATGAATACAATATCAGATTTAGTTAATAATAACATATAAATATTGGTCCTCTAATTAAAACAAACATACCTTACTAATATGAAGTGTCAATAATAGGTGAAGCTGGGAGTGCGATTTATGGGAATTCTCTGTACTAGCTTCATAATTTTTTATAAACTTTATTCTAAACACTAGAGTTCATTAAATAAAATAAAATAAAACAACCAATCACAAAATAACTGATACTTGTGCAAAATTTAATATGGTGAGGTAAAATTATAATTGAGAACAAAGCAAAAATATGATCAAGTTCCACATAACTATCCATGCAAATAATCACCAGTGCTATTGGTTACTGGCCTGAGTCTGAAAGGAGCTCCTTCTTACCTTATTCTTACTCAGTCAGGGTCAAAAATATTCTAACACTTTTCTGTAAAATAACAGAAGATAAGTTTTACCCACTAAAGAGCATCAAGAGTTCTATAAATACTGCACCTGTCCTGGCTAACTTTATAAATATTGCAACTGTTCCTGGCTAAAAGAGTGCAGAGAGTGCCTGTTCAGCCATCACCATGAGGCCTTCCTGCAACCTGACAAAGAGAAGACTCAAGGGAAGCTTTCAGAGTTGACCCTACAACAAAACCCCATCCCTCTATCCAAGCAGCTTAAACTACTTCCTTACCAGGCAAGTTCCTGCACAAGATGGTCTCTAAGATACCCCTTTTCGTATCCAGGTCACAGTACAACTCTCACAGTAAAAGATACCAAGTCAACAAATAAGGAGCATAGGTGTCTGCTGGCACTATTAACACAGAAGAATCATTCATCTCAATTGGTTAGAATCCCCTCCAGTGATTTTTCTACACCCTCAAGGAGACAGAAGATAATAACTCAGGCCTTGGGAGCTGAAATGACTGTAAATATCTTGGAAGTATTTTTAGGAGTCTTGGAGATTTTTCAAAGGGAATATATAGAGTAGATTAGTTGCTCAAAATCTGCAGATAAAAGTGTGAAAATAGAGGGGGCATTTCAGCTTCTCTTCCCCTTAAGTTCTCTTCTCTGACACCACTATGAAATTATCAGGCCATGAGTGTCAAAGGAATCATTCCATAAACGGTAAATTCAATTTTAAGAAATATAAAAAAGCTTCGTCAATACCTATTAAAAAAAGAGGAAACAGCTATTAATGGAAAAAAATACTTAGGGGAGATTGCTGCAAAGCCAATGGTCTAAACTTGCTTCAACAGCGACTTCATCCACAATACCAGAAACTGGGAAACCTGAATCTGCTTGCTTTAAAGACTTGCTTACAAGAACTCTTACCATGTGGGTTTCATTTTAAAACTTAAAGAGGGGGCTTTGGAGGATTAAAGTTGGTGGCGATAGGTGAGACAGAGGCTTCCTCCTAAAATTGCATATAATACAAAAATATAACTGATACAACTACCCCTGAAAGAGCAACAGGAAAGAGGACTGTGCCAGACTGCATACACCTGGAGACAAGAGCTGACCTCACAGAACAGGGTAACATACTAAAGTTGTGGCCCGGCAGGACCCAAGTCCTTTCCCCCACCCACCTCACCAGCAGGAGGAAGAGGAACAGACCAGGGAGGGAGTGGAGACCTGGGACTGCTGAATACTTAAATCCAGAGATCTGCTCTGTGAGCACAAACCTACATTTCATGGTGCTTGCATGATAACTCTCGTGATTACAGGGTTGGAAAGCTAAGACAGGCAGAATTTCTGGAGAGACTGATATTCCAGCTGCTTGTGGAAAGCAGGGATCCACATCTAGCTGCTCTGGGACAAAAGAAAGGCAGGCAGTCTGAGAGACTTCCTAACAAGGAAGCCCTTAGCAAGAGGGCTGCTAAAGGGGCAAGGATTGCACAGAGCTTACTGCTCAGGAGAGAAGACAGGTACACAAAATTGTCCGGGTGCACTCTGCCCAACAGGTTGGAGCTTTCATGATTTTCAGGTGCTCCAGCTCCCTGGCTGCCTATAGAGCTCCAAGAACCCCCTCCGTGATAGGCAGCCTACTAGGCTTTTTGCCTGGCCAGCCCCACCTGGCTCGCAAACCAGGAAACCCTACCCTGGCGTTAGTCCAGCCAGAGGGAAGATCTGTCTACAGCAACTACAAATGCAAAGCATAGAGGCTTATACCTGTGTGCTCAGCCTACTGGTTCAGGCAGTGGAGACAGGCATAGCAGCCAGGAAGCAGGAAACAGCTCTTTCCTCCCCTCAGGCACCAATACCACTCCACTGCAACCCACGACATTGCTTCAGGGGCTGAGCAGCTCCAGAGAGTAGAGCTTCTGGGCACTAGAGGAAGCCATACACAAATATAAACACCAAAGGAACCTTGTTCAGAGTAAAATTATTAATACCACTCCTGAGAAAGATTTAAATGATATTGACCTCATGACTCTCCCTGAAAGGGAGTTCAAAATAAAAATCACTAACATGCTAATGCAGGTACGGCAAGACATTCAAGAACTCAGGAATAACCTCTGGGCGGAAATCAAATCGTTGAAGAGCACAATGGAGGGTATTAAAAGCACACTGGATACAGTGCAGGAGATGATAAATGAAATAGAAACTAGAGAAGAGGAATACAAAGAAGATGAGGGACAGAGAGAAAAAGAATCTCTAAGAATGAAAGAATAGACTTCCGGGAAGATGGCGGTGTGAGCAGGGCAGCAGAAATCTCCTCCCAAAACTACATAAATCTATGAAAACACAACAAATACAACTATTGCTAAAAGAGAAATCGGAGCACACAGGAAAGTGCACAGCCACACCTGGGAGGACTCAGCACCCCGCGAGGCGGGTAAGATACAGAACCGCGACCCGGCGGCACCCGAACACTCACCCAGCCCGGCGCGCCGGCGGGAGGAGAGGATTCGGAGCCAGGAGGGACTGGAAGAGCAGGTCCATGAAATAACCAGCCCCGGTGGTCTGTGCCGGGAGCGCCGGGAGTGCTGACACACATCGCGCAGTGAATCAGACATTGGAGAGGCAGAAGGTGCAGGTTTTGAGCCGGGAACGCACCGGGACCATGCAGCCAGAGCCCAGGGAAAAGAGAAAAGTGTGCGCCATTTGTAGAGGTCTCGGAGAGGCGGGGGGGCCCAGCGAGGGAACACCATCGCCCCAGCGGGCTCAGCCCTGCAGGCTGGAAGTCCTGGGGAACTTCGGTCCCCTTCGCTAGTGAAAGAAAGAAGGGAGCAACCAGGCTGGAACTTTATACACAAAACAATAGAGTCCCATTCATTTCTGCCCCACCCAGACCTACAAAAAAAAAAGTGGCGTGGATGAAGCTGCGAATTAGTGGAGCAACAGCGACACCTACAGCACGCTTAGAGAATCCACTCCAGGTGGGCTTTTTTTTTTCTTGCTCGTTTGTTTTATTTCTTGCCCCCCACTTTTTTTGCTCGTTTGTTGTATTTCTTGCCCTTTTTTTTTCTCATTTGTTTTATTTCTTGCCCCTCCCTTTTTTTCTTTCCTTTTTCACCTTACTTTTCTTTCATTTCTTTCTTTCCTCTTTATCTCTTTTCTTTCTCTTTCTTCTTTTCTTTGGCTTGCTTGTTTTTTTGGTGGTTTTTTTTTAAGAGCTCAGCTGACATATGTGGCACCTACCAGCGACTACTGCTATCAACATGATAAGACAGAAGAATATGATACAGACAAAAATCCAGACGCAGGCACCATCTGAGAAGGAACCTGAGGGATAGAAATGCAGCATCTTCCTGAAAAAGAATTCAGAATAAAAGTCATAAACATGCTGATGAATCTACAGAGAAATATGCAAAAACTAAGGGAGGAAGTGAGGGAAGTCAGGAAAGATAATGCAGAAATGAGACAAGCCATCGACGGGCTCAGCAGCAGACTGGACGAGATGCAAGACACTGTTAATGCAATAGAAATCAGAGAACAGGAATACAGAGCAGCTGAGGCAGAGAGAGATAAAAGGATTTCTAGGAATGAAAGAATAATAAGAGAACTGTGTGACCAATCCAAACGGAACAATATTCGCATTATAGGAGTACCAGAGGAAGAAGAGAGAGAAAAAGGGATAGAAAGTGTCTTTGAAGAAATAATTGCTGAAAACTTTCCCCATGCTGGGGAAGGAAATAGTCTCGCAGTCCATGGAAGCCCACAGATCTCCCAACACAAGGGACCCAAGGAAGACAACACCAAGACACATAATAATTAAAATGGCAAAGATCAAAGATAAGGACAGAGTATTAAAGGCAGCTAGAGAAAGAAAAAAGATCACCTTCAAAGGAAAGCCCATCAGACTATCATCAGACTTCTCAACAGAAACCTTACAGGCCAGAAGAGAATGGCATGATATATTTAACGCAATGAAACAGAAGGGCCTCGAACCAAGAATACTGTATCCAGCACGATTATCATTTAAATATGACGGTGGGATTAAACAATTTTCAGACAAGCAAAAGCTGAGAGAATTTGCCTCCCATAAACCACCTCTACAGGACATCTTAAAGGAACTGCTCTAGAGGGAAGCACTCCTAAGGCTAAAAAGCTGTCACCAGAGAAAATAAAATCATAGCAAAGAAAGCAGACCATCCAAAACTAACTAAAGGCAAAGAATAAAACACCTAGTATATAAAGAATGGAGGAGGAAAAATAAGAAGGGAGAGAAATAAAGAAACATCAGACTGTGTTTACAATAACTTAACAAGAAAGTTAAGTTAGATTGTTAGATAGTAAAGAAGCAACCCTTGAACCTTTGGTAACCACGAATCTAAAGCCAGCAATGGCAATAAGTACATATCTTTCGATAATCACCCTAAACATAAATGGACTGAATGCACCAATCAAAAGACACAGAGTAACAGAATGGATAAAAAAGCAAGACCCATCTATATGCTGCCTACAAGAAACTCACCTCAAACGCAAAGATATCCCCAGATTAAAAGTGAAGGGATGGAAAAGATATTTCATGCAAATAACAAGGAGAAAAAGCAGGTGTTGCAGTACTTGTATCAGACAAAATAGACTTCAAAACGAAGAAAGTAGCAAGAGATAAAGAAGGACATTACATAATGATAAAGGGGTCAATCCAACAAGAGGATATAACCATTTTAAATATATATGCACCCAACACAGGGGCGCCGGTATTTGTGAAACAAATACTAACAGAATTAAAGGAGGAAATAGACAGCAATGCATTCATCTTAGGTGACTTCAACACACCACTCAGTCCAAGGAACAGATCAACCAGACAGAAAATAAGTAAAGACACAGAGGCACTGAACAACACACTAGAACAGATGGACCTAACAGACATCTACAGAACTCTACACCCAAAAGCAACAGGATACACATTCTTCTCAAGTGCACATGGAACATTTTCCAGAATAGACCATATACTAGGCCACAAAAAGAACCTCAGTAAAATGGAAAATATTGAAATTCTACCAACCAACTTCTCGGATCATAAAGGTATTAAACTAGAATTAAATTTTAGAAAGAAAACAAAAAGGCTCACAAATACATGGAGACTTAACAACATTCTCCTAATTAATCAATGGGTCAATGACCAAACCAAAACAGAAATCAAAGAGTATATGGAGACAAATGACAACAACAACACAAAGCCACAGCTTCTATGGGATGCAGCAAAGGCAGTTCTAATAGGAAAGTATATTGCAATCCTGGCCTATCTAAAGAAAGAAGAACATTCCCAAATGAATAGTCTAAAGACACAATTACTGAAATTGGAAAAAGAAGAACAAATGAGACCTAAAGTGACCAGAAGGAAGGACATAACAAAGATCAGAGAAGAAATAAATAAAATTGAGAAGAACAAAACAATAGAAAAAAATCAATTAAACCAAGAGCTGGTTCTTTGAAAAAATAAACAAAATAGATAAACCCCTAGCCAGACTCATTAAGAGAAAGAGAATCTACACACATAAACAGAATCAGAAATGAGAAAGGAAAAATCACGACGGATCCCACAGAAATAAAAAGAATTACAAGAGAATATTATGAGAATCTATATGCCAACAAGCTGGAAAACATAGAAGAAATGGACAACTTTTTAGAAAAATACAACCTTCCAAAACTGACCAAACAAGAAACAGGGAAACTAAACAGACCAATCACCAGCAATGAAATTGAAGCGGTAATCAAAAAACTACCCAAGAACAAAACCCCCGGACCAGACAGATTCACCACTGAGTTCTACCAGACATATAGATAAGAAATAACACCCATTCTCCTTAAAGTTTTCCAAAATATAGAAGAGGAGGGAACACTTCCAACTCATTCCATTAAGCCAGCATCACTCTAATACCAAAACCAGGCAAAGACCTCACCAAAAAAGAAAACTATAGACCAATATCCCTGATGAACGTGGATGCAAAAATACTCAACAAAATATTACCAAACCGAATTCAAAAATACATCAAAAGGATCATACACCATGATCAAGTGGGATTCATCCCAGGGATGCAAGGATGGTACAACATTCGAAAATCCATCAACATCATCCACCACATCAACAAAAAGAAGAACAAAAACCACATGATCATCTCCATAGATGCTGAAAAAGCATTTGACGAAATTCAGCATCCATTCATGATTAAAACTCTCAACAAAATGGGTATAGAGGGCAAGTACCTCAACATCATAAAGGCTATATATGACAAACCCACAGCTAACATCATACTTAACGGCGAGAAGCTGAAAGCTTTTCATCTAAGATCGGGAACAAGACAGGGATGCCCACTCTCTCCACTGTTATTCAACATAGTACTGGAGGTCCTAGCCACAGCAATCAGACAAAACAAAGACATACAAGGCATCCAGATTGGTAAAGAAGAAGTCAAATTGTCACTATTTGCAGATGACATGATATTGTACATAAAAAACCCTAAAGACTCCACTCCAAAACTACTATAACTAATATCTGAATTCAGCAAAGTTGCAGGATACAAAATTAACACACAGAAATCTGTTGCTTTCCTATACACTAATGATAAACTAACGGAAAGAGAAATCAGAAAAACAATTCCATTCACAATTGCATCAAAAAGAATTAAATACCTAGGAATAAACCTAAAGAAGGAAGTCAAAGACCTGTACCCTGAAAACTACAAGACATTCCTAAGAGAAATTAAAGAGGACACTAACAAATGGAAATGCATCCCATGCTCTTGGCTAGGAAGAATAAATATTGTCAAAATGGCTATACTACCCAAAGCAATCTACAGATGCAATGCAATCCCTATCAAACAACCAACAGCTTTCTTCAATGAACTCGAACAAATAATTCTAAAATTCATATGGCACCACAAAAGACCCCGAATAGCCAAAGCAATCCTGAGAAGGAGGAATAAAACAGGGGGAATTACGCTCCCTGACTTCACGGTCTACTACAAAGCCACAATAATCAAGACAATTTGGTATTGGCACAAAAACAGACCCACAGATTAGTGGAACAGAATAGAAAATCCAAACATCAACCCAAACACATACAGTCAATTAATATTTGATAAGGGAGCCTTGGATATACACTGGGGAGATGACGGCCTCTTCAGCAGCTGGTGTTGGCAAAACAGGACAGCTACATGTAAGAGAATGAAATTGGACTACTCTCTAACCCCATACACAAAGGTAAACTCAAGGTGGATCAAAGACCTGAATGTAAGTCATGAAACTATAAAACTCTTAGAAAAAAATATAGGCATAAAGCTCTTGGACATAAACATGAGTGACTTCTTCATGAACATATCTCCGCGAGCAAGGGAAACAAAAGCAAAAATGAACAAGTGGGACTATATGAAGCTGAAAAGCTGTACAGCAAAGGACACCATCAGTAGAACAAAAAGACTTCCTACAGTATGGGAGAATATATTCATAAATGACGTATCCGATAAGGGGTTGACATCCAAAATATATAAAGAACTCACGCACCTCAACAAACAAAAAGCAAATAATCTAATTAAGAAACGGGAAGAGGACATGAATAGACACTTCTCCAAAGAAGAAATTCAGATGGCCAACAGGCACATGAAAATATGCTCCACATCACTAATCATCAGAGAAATGCAAATTAAAACCACAATGAGATATCACCTCACACCAGTGACGATGGCCAACATCCAAAACACTAACAACAACAAATGTTGGCGAGGATGTGGAGAAAAGGGAACCCTCCTACACTGCTGGTGGGACTGCAAATTAGTTCAACCATTGTGGAAAGCAGTATGGAGGTTCCTCAAAAAACTCAAAATAGAAATACCATTTGACCCAGGAATTCCACTCCTAGGAATTTACCCTAAGAATGCAGCAGCCCAATTTGAAAAGGACAGATGCACCCCTATGTTTATTGCAGCACTATTTACAATAGCCAAGAAATAGAAGCAACCTAAGTGTCCATCAGTAGATGAATGGATAAAGAAGATGTGGTACATATACACAATGGAATATTATTCAGCCATAAGAAGAAAACAAATCCTACCATTTGCAACAACATGGATGGAGCTAGAGGGTATTATGCTCAGTGAAATAAGCCAAGCCAAAAAAGACAAGTTTCAAATGATCTCACTCATATGTGGAGCATAAGAGCAAAGAAAAAAACTGAAAGAACAAAACAGTCACATACTCACAGAATCCAAGAACGGACTAATAGTTAACAAAGGGAAAGGGCCTGGGGAGGATGGGTGGGAAGGGAGGGGCAAGGGGGAAGAAGGGACAATACAATTAGCAGATGTAATGTTGGGGGGGCACGGGGAGGGCTGTACAACCCAGAGAGGACAAGTAGTGACTCTATGGCATCTCACTACGCTGATGGACAGTGACTGTAATGGGGCTTGGGGGGGGGGAAACCTGATGAAGGGGGTAGTGTAATCACCATAATATTACTCATTTAATTGTAGATTAATGATATCAAAATAAACTTAATAAAAAAAAAGAATGAAAGAATATTGAGAGAACCCTGTGACCAAACGTAACAATATTCACATTATTGGGGTACCAGAAAAAGAAGAGAGAGAAAAAGGGATAGAAAGTGTCTTTGAGGAGGTGATTGCTGAAAACTTCCCCAATCTGGGGAAGGAGATAGTCCCTCAGGCATGGAGGGGCACATATCTCCCAACACAAAGGATGCAAGGAACACAACACCAAGACATATAGTAATTAAAATGGCAAAGATCAAGTATAAGGACAGACTATTAAAAGCAGCCAGGGAGAGAAATAAGATCACATACAAAGGAAAGCCCATCAGGCTATCATCAGACTTCTCAGCAGAAACATTACAGGCCAGAAAGGAGTGGCATGATGTATTTAATGCAATGAAGCAGAAGAGCCTTGAACCAAGATTTCTTTATCAGGCAAGATTATCATTTAAATTTGAAGGAGGGATTAAACAATTCCCAGATAGCAAAAGCTGAGAGAATTTACCTCCCACAAACCATCTCTACAGTGTATTTTGGAGGCACTGCTATAGATGGAAGTGTTCCTATGGTTTGATAGCTGTCACCAGAGGTAATAAAACTACAGTAAAGAAAGTAAAACAGCTACCGACTAAGCAAATGCAAAATTAAATTAAATATCCCCAAAGTCAATCAAGGCATAGAAAAAGAGTACAGACTATGATACCTAATATATAAAGAATGGAGGAGGAAAAAATAGGAGGAGAAAAAAAAAACAATGAACCTTTAGATTGTGATTGTAATAGCATATTAAGTGAGTTAAGTTAGACGCTTAGATAGTATGGAAGTTAACATTGAACCTTTGGAAACCATGAATCTAAAGCCTGCAATGGCAATAAGTACATACCTATCCATAATCACCCTAAATGTAAATGGGCTGAATGCACCAATCAAAAGACAGAGTCACTGAATGGATAAAAAAACAAGATCCATCTATATGCTCCCTACAAGAGACTCACTTTAAACCCAAAGATATACATAGACTAAAATTGAAGGGATGGAAAAAGACATTTCATGCAACTAATAGGGAGAAAAAAGCAGGAGTTACAGTACTTATATTAGACAAAATAGACTTTAAAACAAATAAAGTCACAAGAGACAAAGGTAGACATTACATAATGATAAAAGGGTCAATCCAACAAGAAGATATAACCATTATAAATATCTATGAGCCCAACACAGGATCACCTACATATGTGAAACAAATACTAACAGAATTAAAGGGGGAAATAGAATGCAATGCATTCATTCTAGGAGACTTCAACACACCACTCACTCTGAAGGTGTGACAGAAAATCAACCAGACAGAAAATACGTAAGGAGACAAAGGCACTGAACAACACATTAGAACAGATGGCCCTAACAGACATCTACAGAACTCTACACCCAAAAGCAGCAGAATACCCATTCACCCACAGCCAACATTATACTTAACAGTGAGAAGTTGAAAGCTTTTCCTTTAAGATTGGGAACAAGACAAGGATGCCCACTCTCCTCACTTCTTTTCAACATAGTACTGGAGGTCCTAGCCACAGCGATCAGACACTACAAAGAAATAAAAGCATCCAGATTGGCAGGGAAGAAGTTAAACAGTCCCTGTTTGCAGATGACATCATATTGTACATAAAAAACCCTAAAGAATCCACTCCAAAACTACTAGATCTAATATCTGAATTCAGCAAGTTGTAGGATACAAAATTAATGCGCAGAAATCTGTGGCATTCCCATACACTAACAATGAAATAGCAGAGAGAGAAATCAGGAAAACAATTCCATTCACAATTGCATCAAAAATAATTAAATACCTAGGAATGAACCTAACCAAGGAAGTGAAAGACCTATACTATGAAAAGTACAAGACACTCATGAGAGAAATTAAAGAAGACACCAATAAATGGAAACACATCCCGTGCTCATGGATAGGAAGAATTAATGTTGTCAAAATGGCCCCTCTCCCTAAACCAGTCTACAAATTCAATGCAATTCCTATCAGAATACCAACATTCTTCAACGAACTAGAGAAAATCATTCTAAAATTCATATGGAACCAAAAAAGATCGTGAATAGCCAAAGCAATCCTGAGAAGGAAGAATAAAGCTGGGGTGATTATGCTCCCAACTTCAAGCTCTACTACAAAGCCACAGTACTCAAGACAATTTGGTACTGACACAAGAACAGACCCATAGACCAATGGTACAGATTAGAGAGCCCTGATATAAACCCAACCATATATGTTCAATTAATATATGATAAAGGAGCCATGGTCATACAATGGGGAAATGACAGCCTCTTAAACAGTTGGTGTTGGCAAAACTGGACAGCTACATGCAAGAGAATAAAACTGGATTATTGTCTAACCCCATACACAAAAGTAAACTCGAAATGGATCAAGGACCTGAATGTAAGTCATGAAACCATAAAACTCTTAGAAGACAACATAGGCAAAAATCTCCTGAATATAAGCATGAGCAACTTCTTCCTGAACACATCTCCTCGAGCAAGGGAAACAAAAGCAAAAATGAACTCATGGGACTACATGAAACTAAGAAGTTTCTGTACAGCAAAGGACACCATCAACAGAACAAAAAGGCATCCTACAGTATGGGAGAATATATTTGTAAAGGACACATCCGACAAGGGGTTAACATCCAAAATATATAAAGAACTTACACGCCTCAACACCCAAAAAGCAAAGAACCCTATTAAAAAATGGGCAGAGGATATGAAGAGACAGTTCTCCAAAGAAGAAATTCAGATGGCCAACAGACACATGAAAAGATGCTCCACATCACTAATCATCAGGGAAATGCAAATTAAAACCACAATGAGATGTCACCTCACACTTGTAAGGATGGCCAGCATTGAAAAGACTAAGAACAACAAATGCTTGCGAGGATGCGGAGAAAGGGGAACCCTCCTACACTGCTGGTGGGAATGTAAGCTAGTTCAACTATTGTGGAAAACAATATGGAGGTTCCTCAAAAAACTAAAAATAAAATACCATTTGACCCGGGAATCCCACCCCTTGGAATTTAACCAAAGAAAACAAACTTCTCAGAGTCAAAAAGACATATGCACCCCTATGTTTATCGCAGCACTTTTTACAATAGCCAAGATAGGGAAGTAACCTGAGTGTCTATCAGTAGATGAATGGATAAAGAAGATACAGTACATATACACAATGGAATACTACTCAGCCATAAGAAAGAAACAAATCCTACCATTTGCAACAACATGGATGGAGCTGGAGGATATTATGCTCAGTGTAATAATCCAGGCAGAGAAAGATAAGTGCCAAATGATTTCCCTTATTGGTGGAGTATAACAATGAAGCAAAACTGAAGGAACAAAATAGCAGCAAACTCAGAGACTCCAAGAAGGAACTAGTGTTTACTAAAGGGGAGGGGGGTGGAAGGGTGAGTGGGGAGGGTGGGAGAAGGGGATTGAGGGGTATTTTGTTTAGTACACATGGTGTGGGGGATCATGGGGAAAACAGTGTAGCACAGAGAAGGCAAACAGTGAATCTGTGGCTTCTTACTACACCCAAGGACAGTGACTGCATTGGGTTGTGGGTGGGTCTTGATGATATGGGAAAATGTAGTAACCACATTGTTTTTTCATGTGAAACCTTCATAAGAGTGTATATTAATAATATCTTAATAAAAAAATTATCCAGCTGTAAAAAATAGAAAATAATAAAAAATAAAATTAAATTAAATAAAACTTAAAGAGGCACCATTGGGTAGCATATGACTAGTGATTTCTGATTATACATTAGGGTCAGGTGGACAGTTTAAAAACTCATTTTTGTCAAAATCTGGACCCCAAAGATTTGCAGATTTCACAGTATAAAAATTTTACCTTAGGAAAAGAATACTAACAAATATTAAACTCCAGTGAGTAGGTTTTCTTTTCATAGTGGTATGGTATTCAGCAACCCTGACACTACTTTCAATGCCCTTTTGGCTTGAAAAAGAAATACATGTATGTACCCTATGATATTGGACTGTATTTTAAAATACATAATTTAAATAATTCATATTTTTAATATAGATAGGTATGTTGATAAATATATATAATTATATGTGTATGAGTGTACATGTATATACATGCCACGTACACTTTTCTAGTCCTTTCTACAGAAGGAGCTTAGAAACGATAATGGAACAGTAGCAATAACACGTGGTGTTACAGGAAGGAAAATTTATATCTTCATCTCAAAATATTTTCCACTTGATGGAACCAGGAATTCATGAAAAATATTTTGATATAGGGCTAGGGCAGGAAGGCACAAGACGTTCTGTCTTACACAAAGGTTAAGGAATGAGGATATTTCAAAAGAATACAACAAGCCATCTTGAGGAGGCTGATGTTAGCCAAACCAGCGATAGTTTGATACTAAAAAAAATTAAACAAATAAGCAAGAACTATTTATTATAGAATAATGGCAGCTTAGAAATAAATAAGGGAGGAATGATAGGGGAAAAAATAATTTACAACAACCCATTTGATAATAGGGGAAGGTATTTATACACTATCACCTCATACAAGCTTACAAAAACTGCCATCAAGCTTTAACTCAGTTCAGTTCTTGAAAGAATTAAAATGATCTTTATTCTGTCTGAACAGTATAGATATTATAAATCCTTTCTGAAAGAATTTTTCATGTGGAGCTTCTACATCTGCTTTTGAAAAAATGAGAAGCATTTTCATCTAAAATTACCATGTACACCAATATATTTGAAAAATAAAATTGTGGAAGGTTAACGTAATGGAGAATTTAAC
This sequence comes from Smutsia gigantea, assembly GCA_032199065.1. Classification (NCBI taxonomy): domain Eukaryota; kingdom Metazoa; phylum Chordata; class Mammalia; order Pholidota; family Manidae; genus Smutsia; species Smutsia gigantea. The sequence continues at coordinate 68,950 of JAVSCE010000799.1, read as the reverse complement.
CACAGGGGGTCAGAATTTTTTTTTAACTTTATAATTGAAAAATATATCTAAAATGATTATTTCAATATATAGCCCAGCAGCAGATTAGACATTGAAGAGGACATGATTTATGAACTGTAGGAATGTCAACAGAAAATACCTAAATAGAAGGAGAGAGAAAATATGGAAAAGACAGAAAACATGATAAGAGACATGAGGGATAGGAAGATAATGTTGAACATATTAAGAGAGAAAATGGGACAGAAATAATATTTGAAGTTATAATGGCTCAGAATTTTCCAAAACTATAAAAGATAAAAGTACACAAATTCAAGACAATCTAGAAAACCCAAGCAAGATTAAATACAAATAAAAACAAAGATATATATATAATAGTTAAACGGCTGAAAATCTAAAACAAAGAAAAAAATCTTAACAGCCAGAGGAACAAAGGACATACTACTTTCAAAGGATAAACTTATATGTCTGGTAACTGAATTCTCAAAAGAAACAGTAGTCAAGGAGATAATGAATGGCATTTTAAAGTGCTGAAAGATAATAAATTTCAGTCTATACTTCTACATCTGACAAAACATATTCAAAACTGAAAAATATAGTGTTTCAATAAAAAAAGAATTCAACATCATGCCTTCATTAAAAGTAACATTAAAATTAGTTCCTTGGGCAGAAGATAAAATGAAACCAGATAAAAACATACAGTTCCAGGAAATATTAAAGAGCAGAAAAGTAAAATATGTAGGTGAACATGAATGAAAATTGACTGTACAAAACAATAATAGTAAAGTCTTGTGGGGTTTCATATATATATATACATATATGTAACATTAAACTGTGTCATCAACAATCCAAAAGTTGAGAGTATAACAACATCAAAGTGTTCAAAGCATTTTCTGTTGATGGAAAGTCCATAAAAGTATTAATTTGTCTTATATTGTGATTAAATAATAATATATGTAGTAATCTCTAGAGCACCAAATTAATAACAGAGAAAATGGAACATGAACATTTGGTTAGTGCAGAAAAGGGAAAGAGGGAAGAATTAAAGCACATAAGACAAATGGGTCAAATAGAAAACAAACAGTAATTTGGTGCATGTAAACTCAATTACATGAATAATTAAATAAAATGTACGAAATATTCCAAGTAAAAATAAGATTAAGTTGGACTTCAAAACTCAGTGTATGTTGCATAAAAGTGTCACTTTTAAAATGTAAAGGGAATCAATCAATAGCACTAAAAATATCAAATAAACACAAAGGAAGACAGTAATGGAAGAAATAAGGGATATGAAAAGCTATAAGACATAAAGAAAGCAAAAAACAAATTGACAAAAGTAAATGCTTCCTGATCAGAAATTACTTTAAATGGATTAAACTCCTCAATCAGAAAATATAGATTGGAAAAATGGATTTTTTTAAAGGATTCAACTATATGCTATCTATAAGAGACCTACTTTAGATCTAAGGACATCTATAAGTTAAAAGTGAAAAGATGGAAAAAGATATTCCATGTGAACAACAACCAAAAGAGAGATGTATCTATACTAGTGTAAGACAAGACTTTAAATCAAAAATTGCCACAAAGGGTCAAATAAGAAATATTATATAATGACAAAGGGTCAATTCACCAAGATGCTATAACAATTATAAGCATATATGCACCAAATATCAGAGTTCCTAAGTATATGAATAAAATATTAACGAAGAAGAGAAATAGGCATCTCTAGAGAAATAGTAGGAGACTTTAATACCTCAATTTTCAATAATGGATAGAACAAACAGAAGATCAATAAGGAAATAGAACACTTGAAAAAACACTATAAGTGAATTGGACCTAACAGACATATTCAGAAAACTCACCCCAAAAACAGCAGAAAATAAAATTTTCTCAAGTGTACATGAAACATTCTCCAGGACAGAACATATGTTATGACATGAAACATTTTAATAAATTTAAAAATACTGAAATCATACCAAGTATCTTTTCCAATCACAACCAATAGCAGAAGAAAAACTGGAAAATTCACAAATATGTGGAAATTAAATAACACACTCTTAAACAACCAATGGATCAAAGAAGGAATCACAGGAGAAATTAAAAAATATCTGTAGACAAATAAAAATGAGATCACAACATACTAAAACTTAGGAGATGCAGTAAAAACAGGGCTAAGAGGAAAATCTATAGCTATAAATGCTTACATTATAAAAGGACAAAAAGGTCTCAAATCAACAGCCTAACTTTCCACCTTAAGGAACTAGAAAAAAATAAAAACAAACTAAGCCCAAAAGAGAGGAAGAACTAAATAAATAATACATAAAATAATAAACATCAGAGCAGAGATAAATGAAATAGTAGAGAAAAACAACAGAGAAAATTAACAGAACCAAAAATTGGTTATTTGAAAAGATCAACAAAAATAATAGACTTTAAGCTAGACCGACTAGGAAAGTAAGAGAGAAGATTCACATAGCTAAAATCAGACATGAAAAAGACATTACTACTGATCTTGCAGAAATAAAAAGGATTAAAAGAGTACTCTGAATATGCCATCAAACTGTATAACCTAGATGAAATGGACAAATTCTTGGAAACATACAACCTACCAAAACTGAATTATGAAAAAATAAAAAATCTGAATAGACTGATCCATAACCAATAAGGAAATTAAATCAGTAATCAAAAACCCAAACAAAGAAAATACCAGGACCAGATGGACTCAGTGTTGAATTCTACCCAAAACTTAAAGAACACTAATCCTCAAACTGTTCTAAAAAACTGAGGAGGATACATTTCCAAACTCATTTTATGAAGCCAGCATTATCCTGATACCAAAGCTAGACAAAGACACTATAGGAAATAAAAGCTACAGATCAATGTGAATATTGATGTAAATGTATGAATATTGATGTAAAAATCCTCACAAAATAGCAAACCAAATCCAACAATCTTATTACAAGCATAATGCACAATAACCATGTGGGAATGCAAGGATGGTTCAACATGTGAAAATCAATACTTCACATTAGCAAAAAGAAGAGGAAACTCACATGATGACTTAATGCAGAAAAAGCATATGACAAAATTCAACACCTTTCTATGATAAAAACATTAAATAAACGAGGAATAGAAGAAAACTACCTCAACACAATAGAAGCACATATATGAAAAACCCACAGCTAATATCACACTCAGTAGCAAAAGACTGAAAACTTTTCTTCTAAGATCTGGAACAAGAAAAGGAAGCCTGCTTTTACCAAGTTCTATTCAAACTATTACTAGACTAACCAGAACAATTAGGCAATAAAAATAAATACATCCAAGTCAAAATGAAAGGAGCGACTTTGTCTCTTTTGAATATGGCATGATCTTATACATATAAGAAAACGTAATAGTTTCACCAAAAAAAAAAAGCTGTTACAGCCAACAAATGAATTCAGCAAACTTGCAGCATACAAAAATCAGCACACAAAAGTCAGATGCATTTCTATATGATCCAGAAAGGAAATTAAGAAAACAATTTCACATACAATAGCATTAAAAAAATCCTTAGGAATAAACTTAACCATGGATATGAAGTATTTGTACACCTAAAACTACAAAATGTTGCTTAGGAATTAAAGAACACACAAATAAATGGAAAGACATTCTAGGTTCATGGATTGGAAAACTTAATATTGTTAGGATAGATGTCAATATTATCTTAAGTATTCAGTAGCTTGAAAACATCATGCTAAGTGAAATAAGCCATCATACAAGGACAAATGTTGTATGATTCCACTTCTATTATGTATTTACAATAGTCAAATTCACAGAGACAGAAAGTAGAATATAGTTATATGCAGGGGTTGGGGGAGGTAACAATGGGGAGTTAGCTTTCATATGTTTCTATTGGGAAAGATGAAGAAGTCCTGGAGATGAATGATGGTACAACAATAATGTGAATATACTTAAAGCCACTGAACTATCTGAACATTTCAAAAAGGTAAATATGGTAAGTTTTTATGTTACATTTTAACACAAAAAATGAGTTATGATTATGAGGAAACAATGTTTAAAAAAAATAGATACATACCATGCAAAATTAGATAAAGCAAATAACAAAAATTAAAAAAAGAATAGCTACACGATTCTTAGTAAAATAAGCTTTAAGATGAAAAACTATGAAAAATAAAGGATGTTTCATAATAATAGTGGTCAATCCACCAGAAAGTTATCATAATCCTAAATCTTTATGTATCCAATAACATAGTTTTAAAACATAAAGCAGTAAGTGACAGAACTTAAAGGAGAAATTTCTACATTCATAATCACAGTGGAAGACTAACATACATCTTTCACAGTTAACAGAACTAGCATACAAAATAAATACTATAGAAGATATGAGAAACATTACTATAAAATTGACCAATTAGATATTATACCCATAAAAAAGAATATACATTAATTTCAAGTGCACCTAAAATTTTACCAAAATCGGCCATGTGCTGGTCACAAAGAAAGCCTCAGAAAGTATCAATGGGTTTGGATTTTTCAGTTTTCTCTCTAATACAGTGAAATTAAGCTAGAAATTAGTAAGAACAAAAATGACTAAAATAATCTCAAACTGCTCAGCCATATATTTTTAAATAATCCATGGATTCAAGAAGAAATCAAAATGAAAACTGTAAAATGTTTTTCAGTGAATGATAATAAAAAAACATATAAACATGAGGAATGTAGCTAACTGGGTCAGAAAAGTAAATTAACAGCTTTAAATGCATATATTAGAATAGAAAAATGCTTCCCCCACCCCCAAAATGAGCCAAGTTTCAGTCTTGAGAAGCTAGGGGGAAAAACAGCAAATCAAATATCCCACTTATTATTGTTTTAGTTTGTTTCTGATGCTCTAACAAAATAGCAAGATTGGTTAGCTTATAAACATAAATTTATTTCTCAGTTCTGGAGGCTGAGAGTCCAAGATCATTGTGCCTGCAGACATGGTGTCTGATAAGAGGTTCCTGGTTCAGAGACAGCAGTCTTCCCACTGTGTCCTCAGATGGCAGAAGGGACTAGGGAGATCTCTCAGACCTCTTTTATCAGGATACCAACCCCATTCATGTGGGCTCTGCCCTCATGACCTAATCACCTCCCAAAGGCCCCAACTCCTAATGCCGTCACCTTGAGGGTTAGAATTTCAACCAAAGAGTTCTGAGGCTACACAAACATTTAGATCCTAGTAATCATTATTTACAAAGATAAAGGGTGCCTTTACAATGGGAGGACCTAGCCAACACCACCGGAACCAAGTGACAACTGGTAGCTAACATCACTAGTCATGGCATGAACCAACAGCGCACGACTCCTGGTGTGATGCAGGAGAAAGTGTACAGTGCCACCAAAGTCAATTATGGTCAACATGTTTGATCTGAATCTAAAAATGAGGAAACGATTCCAGATTGGAGGAGATTCTGTTACAAAGCTAGCTTCCATTTTTTAAAATATCTGAGCCAGGTAAAATATATATATATTTTTTTAAGTGACTAGGATGTCGCAGATCAGGGTCAGCAAAATTTTTTCATACAGGCCAGAGGGTAAGTATTTGAGGCTCCATGGCTTGTTGCAGCTAGTCAGTTTTGGCCTTGAAAACATTCATGGACAAAAACTTATAAGCATGGCCGTGTTCTGTTAAAAATTTATTTATGGACACTGAAATTTGATTCTGAATAGCTCCCAGAACATTATTTTTCTTTTCATTTTTTTCCTGCCATCTAAAATGTAAAAACTATTCTTAGCTTGAAGGTCATACAAAACCAAGGAGGAGGCCAGATATGGTCCATGGGCTATAGTTTTCTACCCTGTATTCTTGATTAAAGAAAGCTAAAGAGGCATAAAAAGCAAATGCAATGTGTGATCCTTGATTGGACCCTGAGTTGTAAAAAAAAAAAAAAGGAGTAATAAAGTACCTTTCTGAAACAATTGGGGAAGTTTGAATGAGGAAAATATGTAATATATAAAATAAGCATGGGTTTATTTCATCAGTGTAAAAATGGAGGATGTCTATGTTTTAGTTAAATGCAGGCTGATGATTACACTCAAGTTACATGTTGTCTACCACTTACTTCCAAGTGAACTAGGGAAATAAAGGACAAATAACTGTGTGTGTGTGTGTATGTGTGTGTGTGTGTGTGTGTATGAGAGAGAGATGCTGAGATGCTAAAAGGGAGTGAGGAATGGAGATTAAGTAAATGAGGCAAAATATTAATAACTGATAGCTTCAGGTTAAGGGAAGAGTGTTTATTGTACTATTATTTCAAAATTACTGTAGTTTTTAAGTTTTCAAAATAGAAAAAAAATAAAGTAAAATAAAAATGCCATGACCAGACACCACCCCAGAATTCTACATCAACTGGCCTGTTCTGAGCCCCCAGGCACTGGTATTTTTAATAGCTTCTAATATGCAACATGGACTGATATAAGAGAAAGAAAAGGTGTATTAGGTCAGAGATATTTAAGTTGTCTCTGTCACTTGCCTTCTTCAACCTCTATCAGTTATTTAGTTCACTAAGCCTTAGTTTCCTACAAAGTCTATAAAATATGAATAATACCATCAAAGGTACAGCTGTTGTGATTCTTAAATGAGAAAATTATTGAAGAACATATAAACAGCACATGACACACTGCCTTTTCTACCAAAGCCTTGACTTACCTGAGTAGGCTGTTGAGAAGACAGGGTATGAGGCAGGAGTGAGCAGTGGACTAAGAGAAATGCAACAACTCAGGATGAGCTACAACCGAAGCTACAAGGAGGGATGACTTGGCGATACAGGCAACAGTCCCTGTTCCCACCACACTGCAGCAGCAGGTAGAACTGCCGGTAGCGACACAGACACTTCCGAAGTTTACGGCCACTACATTTTGTGCGTCTTTTTTGCCTTGCCCAATTAGCATATGCACTATTAATTCCCTATTACTTTTCTTTAATTTGTACTTTTATAAATTTTTGCTCTTCCTGATATGCATTCTAGTTTTATCCTCATACAAGTTGACATATATAACACTTAAAATGAAAATTATTCTATGTATCAAAATACATCTCACAAACTCTAGCAATATATATGCAATACTTTGGAAACTTGATTAAATGTCTCCTGTTGAGAAACTGAAAAATAAATAAAGAAACCAAAACAAATCTCTTAATGGTGTGAGTAAAAGGAAACCATGTCTGGGAAGGACAGATCACATTGTTCCAGAGTTGCTGATAGCAGTGTCGGAGGGCAGAGAGGGAGGACCCGCAGGCAGAACTGGCCAGCACTTACTAAGTGAGCACATCATGTCAGTGTCTACATTAATTTTACAAACATTCAACTTCAAATTTAACTTTCCAAATACTATTTCATTTAATGCTCACACATCCCTAGAAAGTTAATTATTTCCATACCACAGCTGTGAAAACTGAGGCTTAAGAAAGACACGTGATGCCCCTGAGGCAACATAGATGGTACACAGAAGTAAGATATGATCTGTTTGTTCATACAACTATGGAGTCAAGCTCTTAGAGACCATGATCCGTTATTCCCAGAGTAAGAAATCTCCAGTCCTTTTGATTCTGCTCACTCACAATAAATCAATCCTCTGGGAGCTGCCAGTTTCTAAGACTACATTCTTGAACCCTCATCATTTAGATCACAGATTACTTTTTGACGAGTGATAGAAATGTGCTCCACCGAAATGTGCAGAATAGGAGACAACCAGCCCATGTGCACAGTGATTAATCTGCAAGAAAACACCTGAATGAGAGAGTCAATCTGCTTAGCCCAGAGATAAGATGCTCTACCCTCAGGTTTACACAACTATACAAAAATCTAAAAAACATTAGGTTTTAAAATATCATATATCCACTTTCATTCATTCATCCAACCACTCATCTACTCATTTATCTACTTTTACATATATATGTATTTTATTCATTTATTTACTATTCTTATGTTTATTTATTCATCGATCTATTAGTTCCTCTAATCATTTATTCAAAAATATTCATTGAAATCTTACTATGGGCCAGGTACACTTCTAGAAGCTGGGATACAAAGTTAAAACAGACCATGATCTCTGTCTTCATGGAGCTTACCTCTGTAAGGAAAGGCAATAAATAATGACAACAGAAATACACAAAGTACATTGCAAAATAATTAGTGATTAGTGCTAAGGAGGGAAAAAAGACAACGAGATGGAATAGAAAACGTTAAGGAGGGTGAAAGTGGTAAAAGTTTAGATGGCCAGAGAAGTCTCTCCGAAAAAGTGACTTTTGAGGTGAGTTTTACCAAAGGCTAAAGGAGTAAGGAAGCAAATAACAAATATACACGTGCATATATGTACCTACACATGTGTCAGTATATACACAGGCATATATATGTGTACATGTATATGTATGTCAAGGCATCCCTTCCTTTAATGAAAATGTGTTGCTACTAAATATATATGTATGTATCCCAGCTGAATTAAACAGTGTTTAGTGACTGTTGATTTTATTCTGGGATAGCTAGAGGACCAGTAAGAGTTTATAGAATGGCACTGACTACACTTAACTAGCACTGACTTAAGGCACTGGAGGTCCAAATAAATTTTTCAGGCTTACAAACATAACTGCAGGGTCTGGGGCCAAAGAGTGACAGGATCTAATTTATCTCTTAAAATTTTCACTTCTACCTCAAAGATTTGAGTTTCCTGAGATGCAAAGAAAAGGGGTCTTCATGCCATCACTACCTCTCCCTGGAATCTTGTTTTAACTAAAGACACTTTCTCTGTACTCATGGGGCACAGGACCCTGAACAAGGTATCAGAATTCAAAGCCTTCTTTGCTGGTACAGAGACAAGTCTGGTTAAAAGCTGAAAAATAACTAAACCAGCTCAAATCCCTAGCACCCAAATGTCACCTGGACAGAACTTTCTGCCTTTCCCAATGACACTATACCTGCATCGCATTTCTCAAAGCTCTGCTCTGCTCTGTCAGCAAGGGGCTGCATTCAAAACCAACATTCTCTGGCCTTGAAAACTAGCCTGCCACCTAGAAAAGTGTTAATTACTTATAGGAAGTGACTGAATAACCAAGGGAACATACTTTTGATGGCACTCATACATCAGTTTTACCATAACAGGGTTTCGTTGGTCCCTCGATGAGACACTATAATACACAAAAGGCAAATTGCGAGCTAAGGAATGTACACATAGCAGCCCACCAAAGGAGCTATGACATCCCAATGAGCTATTCTAGGAAGTTCATTGCTCCCAGTACAGTGGACTGGACTGTATTTTTATTCAATATTTAGTTCTTTAAGCACCAAACAGGGGAGGTTTGACTAGTTTGCAGACATTTTTGTACCTGAAAACAAAACAGAAACTTAGCACTTCTTCATTCAGCTTACCTCTGTTTTCACTCTTATCCTCCAGCTAATCAATAGTAACAATGCTTCCCACGGTACAGTATCATGACTGCTTCCCTGCCGGGAAAACACTGAATCCGTCAGTCACCTCTGATAAGTATGGTCACTGAGGGACAAAGAGCCGTTTCCAGTCCCTAGTTATCCTGGATTCCATCTCCTGGAAGGAAGTATCCATAAAAGTCATTCCCTAGAAAAGCCAACAGTAGGAAGTATCCCTGGATTTTTAGGAGAAAAGGTAATAACCATCCCCTTTCAGGTGGTCTGTGATTGACAGAATAATATTACTCCTCTCCCTCCCCAGCCACCCTTCAGATCTCCCACCCGAATCCCCAGAACCTGAGACTGCATTACTTTACATGGTAAAAGGGATGCTGTGAAGGGAATTAAGGTCATAGATTTCAAATTAGGAAGATTAATCTGGATTATCCAGACAGATCCGGTGCAATCACTTGGGCCCTTTAAAGTAGAAGACAAAGGCAGAGAAATCAGGAGAGAGGTGCAACAAGGGGAGAAGGGGCAGGAGAGATGGTGAGCATAAAGGGACTCTATGCCCCATGGCTGGCTTTGAGGATGGAAGAAAGGGGCCACAAACCAGTGCATCAAGCAGCTTCCAGAGGCTGGTATCCTCCCACAGCTCATAATTAGCAGAGACAGAGATGTCAGTCCCATCACCCCAAGGAACTGAATTCTGCCAACCACCCAAATGAGCAAGAAACAGATTCTCTTCCAGGGCTTCCAGAAAGACGTTCCTGTTGACACCTTGATTTCAGCCAGGTGAGACCCGGGTTGGACTTCTGAGCTACATAATTTTAAGATAGGAAATTTGTGTTCTTATAGCAGCAACAGAAAGCTAACTCATGGTCTATTGGGAGCAGATCCTTAGATAGAAGGCACTCTGTGAAGTTTAGAAAAGTACAGCACACACACAAAAAGACAAGCACAATGGGGTCGCATCCTCTGCCCATTTCCTTTTATTAATTTGGTTATTTCATTATACAAGTTTGGGGGTGGTAGGGAGCTAGGGAGAGAGAGAGGGAGAAGAAAAGAAGTTGAGAGAGGGAAAGATAAGAAAGAGACAGAAACAAAGAACAGTTTCTGTAAGCGTGGTCTTGGGATGTCACGATGCTACTCAGTGAACACGCACCCCAGAGGGGACCTGAGTCTACACGCTCAAGTGGGTCTCAGGTCCTATATAACTCTCATAATATGAGCATCTTGTGAAATTGAGTGTCATGTGGAAGTATGATCCTAGCATTTAACAAAACATATTTTTTTCAAGAAAAAAATGGCCCTCAAGTACAGCCAACTGGCATCAGCTGGCAGTTAGGTAAAGAAAATATGATTCATTCCAATACTTGTGGAAAAGCTGGCTGTTCTGGGCTACATACTGCCTACATTGTTCTCTAGCAAGGCACATCACTGAAGATCATTAAAAGGTAATTACTCAATAAATATTTGCCTTAAAACCTAACCAAGAGTAAAAGCAATTCTACTTTGAAGATAAACGATGAAGTAGAATAGTATCTCTTCTTCACGGAAATCCTCAACAATGAACATTACCATGAACAAAAATTCAAATATTCCCGTTAGAATTAAACAGAGATACAGCTAAGGGCAACACCAGCTTCAAAGACTGAATCCTGACCTGGAGATCGCCTTCCAAATTTACTAACAGCCAACCTCTGACCTTACAGGCTAGGCAGCTCTCAGACCTGCCTACAAATTGGCCCTACCTTGGGCTAGCCGGTGGCAACCGTTTTGCAACATCTTGCACACTTGTCTGATTCTCTACAGTGCCTCTCAGTGACATTTTCTTATGTGGAAACACACAACTGACTAAAATCTTCTCAGTTAGGTGTGAGCTGATAGAGACTTAAAGTGGCTTTTTAATTGGAATATTTTCAAGGAACAAAGAGACTCTAAGATACAAAGCGACATTCCTTTTCAACTGTAAAATCTCGGCCACTCCAGCAAAGATGAACAGGTATTTTAAAACATTCTCTATCATTCTACAAATCACGTAGTCATGACATTTTGTTTTAAGGTACGAAGTCATACTGACCATGTGAAAGATTTCAAAGTGACTGAAAAAATATTCTGATCCAACTCCTTTAATTGATGTGGGAAAAACATACGTTTAAAGATGTTGTGATGACTCAAAAATATGGATGGGGCTCCAGTCATTCCCATTCATTCATTCATTCATTCGTTCGTTCATCACTCACACCCTCAACAAATAATTTAATGAGCACCTGGCAAACATGGGTTTAGGTGCTGGGGATTTAGTCATTAACAAAGTATGGTGTAGTGAGATTAACTTGGACTAGAAATCAGTATTCTAATTCCCCGATGTTCTTCTTAACATGCCTTTTTATTATCTACTTCTCCATTAAATTGTTTATATATCTAACTATACTTTTTCAAATATTCCCTTTCTAGGGGTCACAATTCAGATCCTCCCACCCAGAAATTTATGTCTTTATACTAATCTAATTTTCATAATCTCAATATGAACAGCCAAGCAACACACATTAATGTATTAGAATCAAACAAAATCAGTGAACTATGGAGTACTTACCACACAGAAGCATCAGTCTAAGAGTTTGTGGTCATAAGAAAATGCAAGATGAAGAAATGGACAACTTTCTGGAAAAATACAACCTTCCAAGGCTGACCCAGGAAGAAACAGAAAATCTGAACAGACCAATTACCAGCAAGAAAATTGAATAAGTAATCAAAAAACTACCTAAGAACAAAAACCCATGGACCAGATGGCTTCACTGCTGAATTTTATCAAACATTTAGAGAAGACCTAATACCCATACTCATTAAACTTTTCCAAAAAGTAGAAGAAGAGGGAATACTTCCAAACTCATTCTATGAGGCCAGCATCACTCTAATACCAAAACCAGGCAAAGACACCACAATAATAGAAAATTACAGACCAATATCCCTGATGAATGTAGATGCAAAAATACTCAACAAAATATTAGCAAACCAAAATCAAAAATACATCAAGAAGATCATCCATCATGATCAAGTAGGATTTATTCCAGGGATACAAAGATAGGACAACATTTGAAAATCCATCAACATCATCCACCACATCAACAAAAAGGACAAAAACCACATGATCATCTCCATAGATGCTGAAAAAGCATTTGACAAAATTCAACATCCATTCATGATAAAAACTCTCAACAAAATGGGTATAGAGGGCAAGTACCTCAACATAATAAAGGCCATATAGGACAAACCCACAGCCAAGATTATACTTAACAGTGAGAAGTTGAAAGCTTTTCCTTTAAGATCGGGAACAAGACAAGGATGCCCACTCTCCTCACTTCTATTCAACATAGTACTGGAGGTCCTAGCCACAGCGATCAGACAACACAAAGAAATAAAGGCATCCAGATTGGCAGGGAAGAAGTTAAACTGTCCCTTTTTGCAGATGACATCATATTGTACATAAAAAACCCTAAAGAATCCACTCCAAAACTACTAGATCTAATATCTGAATTCAGCAAAGTTGCAGGATACAAAATTAATACACAGAAATCTGTTGCATTCCTTTACACTAACAATGAACTAGTAAAAAGAGAAATCAGGAAAACAATTCCATTTGCAATTGCATCCAAAAGAATAAAATACCTAGGAATAAACCTAACCAAGGAAATGAAAGACCTATACTCTGAAAACTAGGAGACACTCATGAGAGAAATTAAAGAAGATACAAATAGATGGAAACACATCCCGTGCCTATGGATAGGAAGAATTAATATTGTAAAAATGGCCATGCTGCCTAAAGCAATCTACAGATTCAATGCAATCCCTACCAAAATACCAACCACATTCTTCAATGAACTGGACCAAATAGTTCTAAAATTCATATGGAACAACAAAAGATTTCCAATAGCCAAAGCAATCCTGAGAAGGAAGAATAAAGCTGGGGGATTATGCTCCTGACTTCAAGCTCTACTACAAAGCCACAGTAATCAAGAAAATTTGGTACTGACACAAGAACAGACCCATAGACCAATGGAACAGAGTAGGGAGCCCAGATATAAACCCAAGCATATATGGTCAGTTAATACATAATGAAGGATCCATGGACATACAATGGGGAAATGACAGCCTCTTCAACAACCGGTGTTGGAAAAACTGGACAGCTACATGCAAGAGAATGAAACTGGATTATTGTCAAACCCCATACACAAAAGTAAACTCGAAATGGATCAAAGACCTAAATGTAAGTCATGAAACATAAAACTCTTAAAAGAAAACATAGGCAAAACTCTCTTGAATATAAACACAAGCAACTTTTTCCTGAACACATCTCCTCAGATAAGGGAAACAATTGCAAAAATGAACAAATGGGACTACATCAAGCTAAGAAGCTTCTGTACAAGCAAAGGACACCATCAGCAGAAAAACAGGCACCCTACAGTATGGGAGAATATATTTGTAAATGACATATCCAACAAGGGGTTAACATCCAAAATATATAAAGAACTCACAGGCCTCAACACCCGAAAAGCAAATAAGTCAATTAAAAAACGAGCAGAGGATATGAACAGACACTTCTCCAAAGAAAAAATGTAGATGGCCAACAGGCACATGAAAAGATGCTCCACATTGCTAATTATCAGGGAAATGCAAATTAAAACCATAATGAGATATCACCTCACACCAGTAAGGATGCCCAACATTGAAAATACAAGGAACAACAAATGCTGGCAAGGATACGGAGAAAGGGGAAACCTCCTATACTGCTGATGTGAATGTAAGCTAGTTCAACCATTGTGGAAAACAATATGGAGGTTCCTTAAAAAAAAACAAAAATAGAAATACCATTTGATCTGGGAATTACACTTGTAGGAATTTACCCATGAAAGCAAGATCTCAGATTCAAAAAGACATATGCTCCCCTATGTTTACTGCAGCACTATTTACAATATCCAAGATATGGAAGCAACCTAAGTGTCCATCAGTAGATGAATGGATAAAGAAGAAGTGGTACATATACACAATGGAATACTATTCAGCCATAAGAAAGAAACAAATCCTACCATTTGCAACAACATGGATGGAGCTTGGGGGTATTATGCTCCGTGAAATAAGCCAAGCAGAGAAAGACAAGTACCAAATGATTTCCCTCATTTGTGGAGTGTAGCAATGAAGCAAAACTGAAGGAACAAAACAGCAGCAGACTCACAGACTCCAACAAGGGACTAGCGGTTACCAAAGGGGAGGCTTGGGGGAGTGCAGGTGGGGAGGGATGGGGAAGGGATTGAGGGCCATTATGATTGGCATACAGGGTGTGTGGGGGGTATGATGGGGAAGACAGTGTAGCACAGAGAAGCCAAGTAGTAACTCTATGGCATCTTACTAAACTGATGGACAGTAACTGCAATGGGTGTTGGGTTGGGACTTGATAATATGGGTGATGTAGTAAGCACATTGTTTTTCATGTGAAACCTTCATAAGAGTGTATATCAATAATACCTTAATAAAAAGAAAAAAGAAAAGAAATTGCAAGATGGAGTCCTTTCCCTCAAGAAAGGTAGAGTCTACATAGGAGCACAAAATGAGCATCCTCTTTTTGGAAGCTAGAGAGACACCCAAGCAAGAAAACACAGGTCTTATGCAAAATAAATGCTTGTTCAGAGAATGTTTCCCAGAGAGGGTGGCATATGACCATAACCTTCATAACGGCTGGAACAGGACTAGGCAGGAACGGATATGTAAGGAATTTCTGGGAATGAGAATAGCATGAAAAAAATAAGTGGGGAGGTAGAAAAGCAAAAGATGTGCTTGAGAACAACAAATGGATGAATTTGACTCTATAAAGCATTGAGCTTGTTTTGGGGGCGGTGGGGGTGAGGGAAGGACCTAAAATTATTCAAAGTTGAGCAGGGAAAGCTTTCCTAACTTGAAAGTGTTGGCTGGAAAGCATACACTTGTGTCTTGCCTGTTCCCCTTGATACCTGCTGCCATTACATCTAACACACAGTAGAAATCTTCCCCTTTTAACCTTTTAAATAAACTTTTCTCCCTCAATCTGAAGGCCTTTGCCTTGACCATAAGGGCTACCTGAAGCCATATGGGCATCACGAACTTCCTATAAATCTAATGAATGCCACATTCTGCACTTATGTGAGCATTTCTAATGTGTGTAAATGGTTTAGATCCGACATGCAGAATTCATAGTATCCTTTGTCATGATTTTTTTCTCAACCAAGTGATACCAAAAGAACTACTACCAAAAGAGCAGGGTTGGGGTACTGATAGACCCTCCTAAATTATAAGGGTGTCAACTGTTCTATCATCACAAATGACAGTTCTTGATTTTTTCATGACCTTCCGAGGAGTCATTGCCATCCCTATGGATACAGAAATAGTTTTGCCTTCTTCCTTTGGAAAAATCCCATACTCAATCTATTCAAAAATCACTTAACAAACTTCCTTAGACCCTGAGGATCATGGTCCTCAAGTTAAAAGGTCAAAAGGGTCAGCCCATACATTTGAAAGTATATACTTAGAGCTGACAAAAATTAAAGTCTAGAATGGTGTGGAGCCTTGTGTGGCTTTATTTGCCTTCTTTAAGCTTACCAACATGACTAATCCCACTGATTTCTCTCTCTAGCAGAAGACACTCTAGCAGAAAGTCTAAGCACCAAAAGTTTGCTGTAAAAATTAGCCTTTTATTATCTCTATCTTTAGCTGGTCACCCCAAATGGCATGAAACCAATATTTTAGTTCCCACTTTCAATACCTTATTAGTAGGAGAATGGTAGGTCTTTATGAAACAAAGACATAAGTTGCTCAGGTTTCTATGAAACTGAGCACAACAGATTTTAACCATGGAGCTGAGCATACTAGATATTAAGATATGTTTGTTCCATCTGATCAACCTAAGAAAATGATTGGCTCAGAAAAAAAGGGTGGTAACATTTTAAAAGATCAGGAAAAGCTATTTTAGTGCCTTCTCCTTAAGTTCAATATCTCTAGGTGAACCTGGTTCGATAGCTCTAGGTAAACCTAATTCAAAAATCATCCCCTAAGCCAGAGGAAGTAACAAATTCTAATTCCCAAGGAAAGAGGTTTCCTGCCAAAGTAGATCTCCCCCTGTTTGGTGGGGAAGCGCTCCATCCAAGCTCCTCACGGGTAGAGTCAGCTTCACGGACATACATGTGGCCCTGTGATTAGGAGGGTCCCTCACTTAATTGAATATTCTACTGTCGCTCTCTTGAAGTTCTTAATAGCTCTTTAATAAGGGGCCCTGATTTCATTTTGCACTGAGCACCACAAATTACGTAGCCAATCCTGCTTATAGAAATGTTACATCAGAATGCTTTTAGCTGCAAATAAATCCAACCCAAACTGGTTTAACCCATGAGAAAACTGATCTTAAATAACAAGAAATCCCAAATTGGGTTAGCCCAGGACTTCCATTACTCAACAATATTGCCAGCCAGGCACAAAAACAGTCATATAACTTGTATGTCCCTGTGTTCTGTTTTCAGACATTCCAACAGGGACCTTCTGTGAAAATTTGTCTCCACAGTGGTAGATTCAACATTATTTTGAAGGTATGACCAGACAACCATACAGTTAAACCAGAAAACAGAGTTTTTCTATGATGTTGGAGATGGGATACAGACCAGAGATGTAGACCTAGAGTGCTGGTACAAGGTTATCAGTGAACTGGAGAAGCTAGATTCTTTACCTTGTTCATGAAATAGTGGAGGATCCTGTCTAGTATCTCAAGTCAGTGAAGGTTATTTCCAACATCTAATTAGCAAATCTTCTTGCATATTTTTCAGTCACAATACCTGAAGTAATTATATAGCCCCCTCCACAGTGTCCATTTCTTTTGCAGATATATTAAGGTAAAGATTAAAATCATCTTACATGTACACACAAACCTATAACACTTTTTATATTACTTTTTAAAGTAATTTACCATACATACAAAGCAACATGTTCCTTTTTAAAGTAAGGGAATCCACTGAACTATTTTTATATCTCATTACTCAGAATTTGAATACCTTCCCCTTACTTACCCAGTTACTGGCAAGATTCACTCCAAAAGCTACAACAGAGGTCAGATTCCCTGAAACTATCCAATGAGAGAAGGGTAAACAAAATCAAAGTTCTAAAAGAAAAGAAGTGGGGTATCGATGGTTTTAGGAAGAGTAACCCACAGGAACAACCATGTCCCAAATACCTTCTCCATACTGGAAAATTACCTTGTCAAAGTGGACTCAATTCCAAATAGTAGAGTCAACTACCAAACATAGCTGAGGAAGAGTGAGTCCATAGGCCCTAAAACATCAGTTATCTCACAAACTGCAGCAGAGGGATTGTGTAAGTGTGCTGTGAGAGATAAGGTAGGGAAGGTAGGTTAGAGACAAACTATCATGGAGCTTAGTTATGCTCCAGTCTTTACACTTTTGGCATTGTACTGAAACAGAAAAAATGGCAGAAGGTTTGACAGCAGAGGATTCCCAACTCTGCTTCTTATCAGTTATGTACTTGAACAAGTTATTTAAGTTCTCAGATCATCAGTTTTCTCATCTGCAAAGCAGATGCTGTAAGAGTAACTGCCAAAATGAGAGATGCATGTGACTATTGAATGAAATAATGAACATACCATGCTAAGAACTGTATCTGGTAAGCATTCAATTAATGTGCCCCTGACTAGGTAAATGTCAAGAGCTCTGAAAACAGCCATTAATGCTGGGTGGAGAAAACCGCAGTACAAAGACATGCCCGTTATAGCCTATAATGGATGATCTGGAGCCAGGACTGGCTATCATCTCAGCAGAAATGCTCCCCTGGAGCCCATGCAGAAGCAATTCTGAAAGGAGAATGTGCATGTATGAGTGTGTGTGGATATATGTGTGTGTGTGCAAGTGGGGTAGGTAGTGATGGGCCTTTCTTGTTAATCCTTGAGAACAACATAGTCAGGTGCAAACTAAACTGTCAGTCATTGTCAAATTGTTCCCAACACAATACCAGAGATTAATGGGCTGAAAAATGCCCACTTCACATGCTTGACTTAAATGCAGAAAATACTTAGTATCTGAAACCAGAATTTCTCCATACAGTGACTGCTAACAAAGCGCAATGAACCATGTACTACTTTTTTAAAAAATGTGGGCATTTCTGTGATTCCTTATATGTAAGGGCTTACCAAGGCAGGATATTTTTTCCTTTCAAAAGTCTAGTAAATAGAAGTCTATCACTGAAACAACAAAGCAATCTTAATTACAGTTATTCCAACAAGGCCACTATAATTCTCTATTTATTGCAGCAAGAAAAATGCTCAGAAGACAATCAATAAATCATGTTTTCTTTTCAGAAAATTCTAGACAATTCACTAATGTTTTCCAATACACTATTTGGAAGGCAGTTTCTGATTCAGGCTAATCAGACAGTCTTCTAATGAAATTTCAGACAAGATTAAACTCCAAATTTCGTACTTAGCGAACATTTGTGGCCAATGGGTATGAGGGCTGGTAGAAGATAGAAGAGTATAAAAATAAGGCCTGTGGGCTAAAGCTGCTGGCTCCACAATAGCTCAACAAACCTCACAAAACTGAAATTCAACAGTTCATGACTCTATGCTGAATCCCTTTTGCCCTTTATTCTCTGCCCAGTGTATGGAGGACCAGTAATCTAATTTGTCAGCATGAGCAAAACCAGCGAGTGATAGATAGTAAGTCGCCAAGGGTCATAAACACAGGTATCCCCGTACTTTTTGAAAGTACGCGTTTCACCACTTCACTTTTACAGAAAGACCCACCCTAGTACCTGTTTCGAGGATTTTTGATTTTATGAAGAAAGGCAAAGAAGCAAAAACAGCGCTCAGCATTTGTTTTGCAGCGGTTACAGATTGGCGTGTACACGGAGCAGGAAGAGCGGCGCCACCAGGCTCTCCCCGGGAACCACACTCAGCATCTCAGCTTCAAGCTGCCATCGCTTTCAACTGTGTCTGTGAGCTTCTGGGCTTTATCATGATTTGTGTTGTGTATCTGTTAGCATGATGTGTCCTAGGGTATCAGAAAAGCCTAAGAAAGGTTATCTTTTGGGTCTGGGAATGCTCACAAAATTTTCCATGCAAAGTCATGGTAATTGCTTATTCGCTTTAGGCCATTTTGACTTAGCAAAGGTTTCACAGGAACATCTGCTTCCCCAAAGCAGGGGAAGCCTGTACACACCCATATTCACACACACATAAAAACATAAACATATAAATATAAACAGGGGCTACTTTTTTTTCTGCAATAGTACCAGGGCAGTTTTTGGATCTTGTATTATTTTCTACCCAAGAGCCCTTCCCCCTGTTCAGTCAGACAAAGCTGGATTCAGTATCCCTGGCTCCTAGGAAAGGAATGAGAAAGCGACAAAATCTCTCTTCCTAGCTTTGCCTTTCAAGAGCTTAGG
Source organism: Smutsia gigantea (assembly GCA_032199065.1). Taxonomy (NCBI): domain Eukaryota; kingdom Metazoa; phylum Chordata; class Mammalia; order Pholidota; family Manidae; genus Smutsia; species Smutsia gigantea. The sequence goes on along the minus strand of JAVSCE010000799.1, from coordinate 49,076 downwards.
TCCTAAAGGGAAAGAGACAAGCCCTGGCAGAGGCTGTGGATCTGGAAACTCACTTAATGAGTCAGGGCCGGTCTTTCAGCCTCTCACACAAAAAAAAAGGGTGATTACGCAGGCGATGGGAGCTGGGACAGAGCACAAGGAAGAGAGCAGAGCTGAGGACCGAAGGGGTCTGTGCATCTGGCCTGAGTTCAGGGACAGGAGGGGAAATAATCCCAACATGTGTAAGGCAGTATTACGTGTATGTTATATATTTACTGCATTTATGAAAACCAATGTCTAGGCATAAACAAACCATTTTGGAGAATATGTGATGTCAGAGACAATTTATTATAGCCTTTAAGCTAGGGAGTGTATCTCTGGATTTTGAGGACTGGGATACAGAGAAAAGAGGAAGGTGACTTAGATACTGAGGCATCTCCAAGACAGTCCCTGGGCTTTGTCTCCCAAGAATGAGAATCACTGTGTTTGACTAGCCCAATTTAAAGATAACAAACTCAATGAATTTGGGTGTTTTCTTTGTTGGACAGTGGGACTGATGGGTAAATGAATCAGTGAATTAGTTATTTTCAGTATCGTTTTGTTTCATATACTGGGAGACACTACAGCACATGATTAAAAGTCTGGAATTCTGGGTTAGTACTAAGTTTAATTTGATAATCTTCTGCTAACTAATTATATGATCATAGATAAGTCATTTAATTATTTAGACTGTTTCCTCATCTGTAAAATGGTGACACTCCTGTTGTGAGGATTACATGACAGAATACATTAAATGTGCTGTCAGGCATATAAGTGCTTATGAATAAGTAACAGTTATCCATTGTTGCAATTGTAATTATTTTTCTTATCAAAGTACTTTGGAATCAACAAAATTGTGAAATTAGTTTAGCCAAGATGGAGCATAAGCTATGGCTAAAAAAGTCTTTTCTCCCCTGTAGCCAGGTAAGCAGGTTGTAATTAGCTAAGGAGAATTGCAAGAAGAGAAATCTGTTTTCATATCGCCGAAGGCTGGGCTTAATACAACAACGACAAAAAAAAAAAATGTGTCTACTAAGTTTCTTCAAACAGTCAGACTACATGCTTCACTGGTTACAATCCTAAGTCTCCTGGGAAAGATGCAGCTACATGGAAAGCAGGCACTCTTCCTTCACATGATGATAGAAAATTAAAACCCAAGACACTGCACCAAGTATCTGGTTCCATTATCTTAATATACATATGATAAGAAGTCCTACAGAGGCCACGTGACATGCCCAAACTTGCTGTTCTTTCTGTACCAGCCAACGAGAGAGCTCCTTCAAGTTAGAAAGACGCTTTGCCATTAGTGGTCAAAGGCAAGGAAACGGAGAATTCAGCCTTATGCCTCATATCAGGCAGAGCCTCTCCAATAATCTAGAGGGAAGGAGCATCGCTTTTTTCTCTAATTTAATTAAAATGTAATTAACTCAATTCCAGACCAATACTTCTGTAAAATACAATAAGTATGAATTACTTGTTGCCTCAACAATTGACATCAATTTGCTCTAAACATTTCTGAACACTTACTCTGATTTCTACAGTTACCTTGTCATGGGCCAGTACGAGTTTGTGGTTTAGCTTTGACCCTCAGCCCACATACACTTGGAGCAGCACAACATGGGGGGCAGGAAAGAGAGAGGGGGTACACATATGATAGCGCACTGTGCTAAGTCAGCAGCAGTTGTGCAAGTGCTTGGTGTCCCTTCTTTGTCCCTTCTGTACAATCCCACTGTCAGCAATGCTTCCCTGTGCTACCTTTGACCTCCCACCTTACCTGCGCCCTGAAACTTTCTCATGTGCCCAGAACTCCTTCCCAGAACTCCACTACACTTGGCTCTCCCCTCAACAAAAGTGATCCTGTTGCTCATCTAAGCTACAGCATATTCTCAGCAAGGATAGGACACAAGGCAAACTTGAGGATAAACTTAATATTCTGCAAATTGTAAGACAATCATTTCCACAGTAGAGTACTTACATCCTACAGCTTGTACAGAATAATCCACTATGAGGTATGGAAAAAATAGTTTCTGTTTATTTTGATCTTTTCTCTCATTTTTTTTTTGGTATCATTAATCTACAATTACATGAGCAACATTATGTCTACTAGATTCCCCCCATCAAGTCCCCACCACACACCCCACTGCAGTCACTGTCCATCAGCGCACCAAGATGCTACAAATCACTACTTGTCTTCTCTGAGTTGTACAGCCCTCCACATGCCCCCCCAACATTACATCTGCTAATTGTAATGCCCCTTTTTCCCCCTTACCCCTCCCTTCCCACCCATCCTCCCTAGTGCCTTTCCCTTTGGTAACTGTTAGTCCAATCTTGGGTTCTGTGAGTCTGCTGCTGTTTTGTTCCTTCAGTTTTTTTCTTTGTTTTATACTCCACAGATGAGTGAAATCATTTGATACTTGTGTTTTTCTGCCTGGCTTATTTCACTGAGCATAATACCCTCTAGCTCCATCCATGTTGTTGCAAATGGTAGGATTTGTTTTCTTCTAATGACTGAATAATATTCCATTGTGTATAGGTACCACATCTTTATCCATTCATCTACTGATGGACACTTAGGTTGCTTCCATTTCTTGGCTATTGTAAATAGTGCTGCAATAAACATAGGGACACACGTATCTTTTTCAAATTAGGCTGCTGCATTCTTAGGGTAAATTCCTAGGAGTGGAATTCCTGGATCAAATGGTATTTCTATTTTGAGTTTTTTGAGGAACCTCCATACTGCTCTCCACAATGGTTGAACTAATTTGCAGTCCCACCAGCAGGGTAGGAGGGTTCCCTTTTCTCCACATCCTCGCCAACATTTGTTGTTGTTTGTGTTTTGGATGTTGGCCATCCTCACTGGTGTGAGGTGATATCTCATTGTGGTTTTAATCTGCATTTCTCTGATGATTAGCGATGTGGAGCATCTTTTCATGTGCCTGTTGGCCATCTGAATTTCTTCTTTGGAGAAGTGTCTGTTCAGCTCCTCTGCCCATTTTTGAATTAGCTTATTTGCTTTTTGTTTGTTGAGGTGCATGAGCTCTTTATATATTTTGGATGTCAATCCTTTATCGGATGTCATTTATGCATATATTCTCCCATACTGTAGGATGTCTTTTTGTTCTGCTGATAGTGTTCTTTGCTGTACAGAAGCTTTTTAGTTTGATATAGTCACACTTGTTCATTTTTGCTTTTGTTTCCCTTGCCGGGGAGATATGTTCAAGAAGGAGTTGCTCATGTTTATGTCCAAGAGATTTTTTCCTATGTTCTTGTCTAAGAGCTTTATGGTTTCATGACTTATACATTCAGGTCTTTAATCCATTTTGAATTTACTTTTGTGTATGGGGTTAGACAATAATCCAGTTTCATTATCTTACATGTAGCTGTCCTGTTTTGCCAACACCAGCAGTTGAAGAGGCTGTCATTTCCCCATTGTATGTCCATGGCTCCTTTATTGTATATTAATAGACCATATATGTTTGGGTTAATATCTGGACTTTCTATTCTGTTCACTGGTCTGTGGGTCTGTTCTTGTGCCAGTACCAAATTGTCTTGATTCCTGTGGCTTTGTAGTAGAGCTTGAAGTTGGGAAGTGAGATCCCCCCTGCTTCATTCTTCCACCTCAGGATTGCTTTGGATATTGGGGGTCTTTTGTGGTTCCATATGAATTTTTGAACTATTTGTTCCAGTTTGTTGAAGAATGCTGTTGGTATTTTGATAAAGATTGCATTGAATCTGTAGATTGTTTTAGGCAGGATGGCCATTTTGACAATATTAGTTCTTCCTATCCATGAGCATGGGATGAGTTTCCATTTGTTAGTGTCCTCTTTAATTTATCTTAAGAGTGTCTTGTAATTCTCAGGGTATAGGTCCTTCACTTCCTTGATGAGGTTTATTCCCAGGTATTTTATTCTTTTTGATGCAATTGGGAATGGAATTGTTTTCCTGATTTCTCTTTCTGTTAGCTCATTGTTAGTGTATAGGAAAGCAACAGATTTCTGTGTATTAATTTTGTATCCTGCAACTTTGCTGAATTCAGATATTAGTTCTAGTAGTTTTGGAGTGGAGTCTTTAGGGTTTTTTATGTACAATATCATGTCATCTGCAAATAGTGACAGTTTGACTTCTTCTTTACCAGTCTGGATGCCTTGTATTTATTTGTTTTGTCTGACTGCCATGACTAGGACCTCCAGTACTGTGTTGAATAACAGTGGGGAGAGTGGGTATCCCTGTCTTGTTCCCAATCATAGGTGGAAAGCTTTCAGCTTCTCGCTGTTAAGTATGATGTTGGCTGTGGGTTTGTCATATATGGCCTTTATTATTATGTTGAGGTACTTGCCCTCTATACTCATTTTGTTGAGAGTTTTTATCATGAATGGATGTTGAATTTTGTCAAATACTTTTTCAGGATCTGTGGAGATGATCATGTGGTTTTCGTCCTTCTTTTTGTTGATGTGGTGCGTGATGTTGATGGATTTTCGTGTGTTGTACCATCCTTGCATCCCTGAGATGAATCCCACTTGATCATGGTGTATGATCCTCTTGATGTATTTTTGAATTTGGTTTGCTAATATTTTGTTGAGTGTTTTTGCATCTATGTTCATCAGGGATATTGGTCTGTAATTTTCTTTTTTGGTGGGGTCTTTGCGTGGTTTGGATATTAGAGTGATGCTGGCTTCATAGAATGAGTTTGGAAGTATTCCCTTCTCTTCTATTTTTTGGAAAACTTTAAGGAGAATGGGTATTATTTCTTCTCTGTATGTCTGATAAAATTCAGTGGTGAATCCATCTGGCCCTGCGGTTTTGTTCTTAAGTAGTTTTTTGATTACTGATTGAATTTCATTGCTGGTAATTGGTCTGTTTAGATTTTCTGTTTCTTCCTTGGTCAGTCTTGGAAGGTTGTATTTTTCTAGGAAGTTGTTCATTTCTTCTAGGTTATCCAGTTTGTTAGCATATAGATTTTCATAGTATTCTCTAATAATTCTTTGTATTTCTGTGGGGTCCATTGTGATTTTTCCTTTCTCATTTCTGATTCTGTTTATGTTTGTAGATTCTCTTTTTCTTTTAATAAGTCTGGCTAGAGGTTTATCTATTTTGTTTATTTTTTCAAAGAACCAGATCTTGGTTTCCTTGATTTTTTCTATTGTTTGATTCTTCTCAATTTTATTTATTTCTTCTCTGATCTTTATTATGTCTCTCCTTCTGGTGACTTTGGGCCACATTTGTTCTTCTTTTTCCAGTTTCAATAATTGTGACTTTAGACTATTCATTTGGGATTGTTCTTCCTTCTTTAAATAGGGCTGGATTGGTATATACTTTCCTCTTAGAACTGCCTTTGCTGAGTCCCAGAGAAGTTGGGGCTTTGTGCTGTTGTTGTCATTTGTCTCCATGTATTGCTTGATCTCTGTTTTAATTTGATCATTGATCCACTGATTATTTAGGAGCATGTTGTTAAGCCTCCATGTGTTTGGGAGCCTTTTTGTTTTCTTTATACAATTGATTCTAGTTTTATACCTTTGTGATCTGAGGAGTTGGTTGGTAGAATGTCAATATTTTTTAATTTACTGAGGCTCTTTTTGTGGCCTAGTATGTTGTCTATTCTGGAAAATGTTCCATGTGCACTTAAGAAGAATTTCCTGATTTTGGGTGCAGAGTTCTGTAGATGTCTGTTAGGTCCATCTGTTCTAGTGTGTTGTTCAGTGCCTTTGTGTCTTTACTTATTTTCTGTCTGGTTGATCTGTCCTTTGGAGTGAGTGATGTGTTGAAGTCTCCTAGAATGAATGCATTGCATTCTATTTCCTCCTTTAATTCTGTTACTGTGTGTTTCACATATGTAGGAGCTCCTGTGTTGGGTGCATAGATATTTATAATGGTTATATCCTCTTGTTGGACTGGCCCCTTTATCATTATGTAATGTCCTTTTTATCTCTTGTTCCTTTCTTTGTTTTGAAGTCTATTTTGTCTGATACAAGTACTGCAACACCTGCGTCTTTCTCCCTATTGTTTGCTTGAAATATCTTTTTCCATCCCTTCACTTTCAGTCTGTGTATATCTTTGGGTTTGAGGTGAGTCTCTTATAAGCAGCATATAGATGGGTATTGTTTTTTTATACATTCTATTACTCTGTGTTTTTTGATTGCTGCATTCAGTCTATTTACATTTAGGGTGATTATCGAAATATATGCACTTATTGCCATTGCAAGCTTTGGATTTGTGGTTACCAAAGGTTCAAGCATAGCTTCTTTACAATCTAACTGTCTAACTTAACTCTCTTATTAAGCTATTATAAACACAATCTGATGGTTCTTTATTTCTCTCCCTTCTTATTGTTCCTCCTCCATTCTTTATGTTAGGTGTTTTATTCTGTATTCCTTTCTGTTTCCTTTGACTGCTTTTGTGGATAGTTGATTTTATTTTTGCCATTAGTTAGTATTTGGCTGGTCTGCTTCCTTTGCTGTGATTTTATTTTCTCTGGTGACATCTATTTAGCCTTAGGAGTGCTTCCATCTAGAGCAGTCCCTTTAAAATATCCTGTATAGGTGGTTTGTGGGAGGCAAATTCCCTCAACTTTTGCTTATCTAGGAATTGTTTAATCCCTCCTTCAAGTTTAAATGATAATCATGCTGAATACAATATTCTTGGTTCAAGGCCCTTCTGTTTTATTGCATTAAATTTATCATGCCATTCTCTTCTGGCCTGTAAGGTTTCTGTTGAGAAGTCTGATGATAGTCTGATGGGTTTTCCTTTGTAGGTAATCTTTTTTCTCTCTCTGATTGCCTTTAATACTCTGTCCTGGTATCTTATCTTTGACATTTTAATTATTATATGTCTTGGTGTTATCCTCCTTGGGTCCCTTGTGTTGGGAGATCTGTGGGCTTCCATGGTCTGAGAGACTATTTCCTTCCCCACGTTGGGGAGGTTTTCAGCCATTATTTCTTCAAAGACACTTTCTATCCCTTTATCTCTCTCTTCTTCTTCTGGTACCCATATAATGTGAATATTGTTCCGTTTGGATTGATCACACAGCTCTCTTAATATTTTTTCATTCCTAGAGATCCTTTTTTGTCTCTCTGCCTCAGCTTCTCTGTATTCCTGTTCTCTGATCTATTCCATTAACAGTCTCTTGCACCTCTTCCCGTCTGCTCTTAAGACCTTCTATCGATTGTTTCATTTCTGTTATCTCCCTCCAGGCTTCATCCCTTAGCTCTTACATATTTCTCTGCAGATCCATCAGTATGGTTATGACTTTTATTTTGAATTATTTTTCAGGAAGACTGGTTATATCTATCTCACCAGGCCCTCTCTCTGGGGTTGTCTGAGTGATTTTTGACTGGACAAGATTCTTCTGCCTTTTCAAGGTGACAGAAGTGGTTGCAGGCACATGGTGTGTCTGTCAGTTGGGAGAACAACATCCCTTCGTGCTTGCTGTCACCTTGCCCTTCTCTGCAGCCTGTGCTGGTTACCCGCACACTGAGATGCAGTCTCTGGGATAATTACAGGAGCTGCCATGGGCGGGCGGCGTGGCCCTTGGGATAGCATGGAGCCCTGTCGGGGGTCGTAGCCGCACAGGGTGTATTCTCCTGTGAGAATGGTGTCCCTTCATGTCTTCTGGACCTTGCTCCAGCTTCCGCTGCCTGTGCTGTTTACCCACACACCAAGAGCAGTCTCTGGGATAATCCCCTGAGCTGCTGTGGGCAGAGTGGCCCTTGGGATAGCCTGGAGCCCTGCAGGGGGTCACAGCCACGCCAGTGTGTTCTCCTGCGGGAACGGCACCCCTTCGTGCCTTCCAGACCTTGCTCCGGGTTCCTCTGTCTGTGCCAGCAGCTGCATGCCAGCAGCAGCCTCTGGGTCTGTCCCGGTTAGCTGCGCGCTGGGAGGAGACTCTGTGTGGTTGCTGTGGGTGGGCTGTTCTCCAGCTGCTCCTCAGCTGTGGCAGGTCAGCCGGTTTGCTTGCAGCAACAGCCATGGGTAATGAATGGCAGACTACTTATCACCATGAGGGGCTATGGGGCTGGGTTACCCCCAGGGGGTTAAGATTCCCAGCCTGCTAGGCTGAGTGTGCAGGGATGATTTTGTACAGCTGTTAAGCCCTTGTCCCTTTAAGATTTTTAAAAAGAGCCCGCTTTTCTTTTGTCCCAGGGGAGCTGGCTGTGGGGACCCACTCGCAGTCTCTGTCTCGGAGTTTACTTGTCCGTTTCTCTAATATCCAGTACACCATGCAATGTGTGTCTGTGCTCCCAGTGCAGATTACTAGGGCTGGTTATTTAGCAGTCCTGTGCTTCCACTCCCTCCCCACTCTGATTCTTTTCCTACCACCAGTGAGCTGGGGTGGGGGGCATGCTAGGTTCCGCCAGGTCACAGCTTTGTATCTTATTCTTTTCATGAGATGCTGAGTTCTTGCAGATGTAGATGTAGCCCGGCTTTTGTACTGTATCTTCTGGTCTCTCTTTTAGGAGTAGTTGTACTTGTTGTATTTTCAAAAATATGTATGGTTTTGGGAGGAGATTTCTGCTGCCCTGCTCACGCCGCCATCTTGAGACTCTCCCCTCTCATTTGTCTACTTCTAAGGTATCACTTATAATGTACCCATTATATCAGCACAGAACCTATAATAAACAAACATATGTCAGGGGTGACAACTTTTTTTTTTCAGAGTGCCCAATGACAAAAATTGCTTTTTAAAGCTTTCATGTATGTAAGATTCATTGGAATAACCTTGCTTAAAATGTATATTTCCAGGTCCCAGTAGATTGTGGTTCATGTGTCTGCAGTGGGGTCTTAGAATATGGTCTTAGAATATCCCACATCCAAGTGATTTTGATGGAAATGTCCCAGGATCACCCTGAAATAGCCTCTGCACATAAAAAAGAGAACATTTTGCTAGAAGAAATGGATATAATTTTTGTGCAATTTTAGTTGGTGGTAATTTATGAGTAAGAACAAAGGGCTGATATTCCTTTAACAGTGACGTTTTAAAGTAATGAATTCCTATACTTGAAAACAAGGTCACTGTCTCTAAAACTTAATGCTCGTTAAGATTCCAAAATTAGAAATTAAGAGAGATAAAGTCACTTACTCTGAAAAATACAAACATCAAGAGGACATGCTGCTCTCTTTGAATGAGTTTGAATGAATGTCATGTTGACCTGAAGAGGAACTGTTAAAACATGACAGAAGCAAAGAATCCGAAGCACGTTTTCAGACATGGAGCTCAGCTGACAGCAAACCAGGACATTGTTGACAGTCCCAGGATTTGCAGCCTCAGTTTTGCCAGTGAAAATCACAGGAGGTCTAGCTCATGAGCGTGGTTGGCTTGACATCGTGAGTGTGTGGCAGGTGGGAATCCCAGCTGTGTTTCCTGAAAGGAGGGTCTAGCAAGGGGCTGTCAGACAGGGCGGTTAAGAAATGATATTTCTACATCAGACAGCAGGATGCAATACACTGGACTCAGGTGTAGGGATACATATGAGCTGATTGGACTGTTGGAGACAAGGCAGCCTCTCCATGATGAGATCAAAGGTAACGGGGATTATGAAAGCAGGGACTCTAGGACAACAAATAAAGGCTGCTGATGGAAACTAAATTACAAAGGGGCAGAATGACAGCTGCCTGATTTGAAAAATACAATCACAGAGAGGACAAAAAGAGGCTTAACTTGATGCAGTTGAACTAGGATCCCTTGAAATGTTCTTTTAGAAAAAAAAGGACGTATATCCCACAGTGGCCTGTTTCCCTATAGGAATAAACTCAATTGTTTTATCAAATATACACTTGCCAGACCCAGTGCGGTGTGCTATACTCTAGTAGAATGCCAGGAAAGGCTTGCCTTCGTGGAGCATTCATCATAGTGCAGAGAGAGATTTACTAAATAATTGCACAAATGTAAAATCCAAGTGTATGTGTCCTATAAAGTACTCCTGCAAAAAGTGGATAAATGGATGTGTGGTGGGAAGAATTTTAATTAGGCAAATGATGACTAAGCTGAGATCTAAAGATAATGAAGTAAGCTGGGGGAAGATGAGAAGAAAGAGCATGCCAGGCAAAGGGAACATGAGCCAAGGCTAATGGCAGCTTACATGGCTTAAACATAAAAGGGAAGAAATCCAGTAAATGGTGGGGCTGAAGAAACTAGTTACTGAACTTCATTATAAGAGGAATGGGAAAATTTGGAAATATATTAAGCAAAGAAAATGACAAGAGAAAATTTGAGATTTGAGTGTCCTCCTGGATTCAGTGCTAAGAGCAGCTTAGAGAGAGGCACAGATGGGTGAGAGCCATCAGATGGCTGCGAGAGGGGCCCTGACGAGGGATGACGGCAGTATGCACCAGGGAGGTGGCGGCGAACATAAAACTGCAAGACAGAAGGATAAACAAACCCCGTCACAAGAGGGACATCAGAGCAGAAAACCGGGTACAACATTAAATGTTTTTTTCAATAACTCATTATTTTTGCCAAAATATATAGTCAGGACACATACATATAATATATTAATGGATGGACAGATATTCTATTAGGCTTGTTTGTCTAATCTAAGCTTTCAAATTTCTCAGAAGATGGCCCAGTCCATAAATGATGTGTGAACTTTAAAAAGAAAACTTCTGGCTCCCTTTCTTGTTTATTTATTCAAAAAAATGGCTATATGAGAAGGGTATTGTGCCAAGATATGGGAGATATGGTGGTGCCCACATGAAACAAAGTGAAACAAGACACTTGAACCATTACAAAATGAGGAATTTAGCCAATGATGTAAGTAAAAAGATGGACCTTGAGGATAAACTTATGGAATTTTTCCTGAGGGTCAAATCTCGCACCTTATGATTTGCTTTAATTGACCAACCATCCACATTACAGTGGAGACATCATGTTTAAGTCAGGAGAAAGTTACAATGACACACTGACAATAAGAATGCAACCTGATTAACATCTCTTAAGTCATCCACTTGTTCATTCACCAAAAACTTATTAATAATGTTAGGCATAAAGATAGGCATAAACAGATGGAGGGAGAGTAAGGCCAGTGGAGCCCACTAAAAGGGACTCAAGAGCTAGCCAGATAAAAGCAGAGAGACAGAAAAGACTCACAGAGTTAATCAGTTGAAGTATCAAAGGCCAGAAGTTGCATGGAATGTCCAGACACTCCCCAAATGAAAAACAACTTCCCAGATGAGAAGCTTCTAAGCACAGACATTCCTCAGATGAAGAGAATCTCAGAGGACAGGCGCAGTAAACATCAGAGCACAGCCCACGTCTCCTTTTCACCAATTAGGCCAGCTTCCAAGGCCAAAGATTGTCAATCATGGACTTCTCTGCCCTGCCAAAAACCCCATAAAAGAAGCCTCTCAGTAAGCAGCCTGCCTTTGTCCACCCTGACTCTGGCCCACTCCTCACTTGAAGTATATTCAAATAAACCTGCTTTTGTCTGCCTTGACTCAGGCCTGCTCCTCTCTTGGAGCATATTCAAGTAAAGTTTTCATTCTTTGCTACTGTGTCTCTACCCTTCAATTCTTTGTTGCAGTGGGGACAAGAACTGAGCAGAATGAACTCAGACCACAACAATGATACCTACTAGATGCTGATCACTGTATGGGTTGATATGGGGAAAAAAAGCAAACATTAAATAAATCATCCCATAAATCTGGGGCTGGATGGGAAGGCAGGTTCCAAATAGGAGGATGAGTAGGAAGAAGGGGCTAGGGAAAATAGAAGACACTAGCACACAGACAGACACTGAGAAGATAAGAAATCTGGAGAGGGAGAAGTTCCAGGAGGTGAAATATAGTCATTAAGATGGGAAAAGTTAGGAGATCAAGCTACAAAGAAAAGTAGGAGTCAGAGTATGAGTCGTGCACATGGTAGTTAGAGATTTCAAATTTTTATAAGGAGATCAGAGGAAAGCTAATAAAGAGTTTAAGTAATTTCAAAAACTCTTTAGACAGTTCTAGCTGGTATCCAGTGAAAGCTCACTTAAAGAAAGAAAGAAAAAAAGAATATTCCAGACATTCTAATTTGAGTAAATTAAGACACTACTACTAGAGAAATTATATTTTATGCTTTCCTTATGGAAAAATAGATTAGAAATAAAGATAATGTTGGTCATTTTCTTTCTGTTTCTTGTCCCATTGCCCCCTACAAATGCAGGGCTGGAGGTCAATTCAAAAGTTTAAACAGCACTGTTTGTGGCAAAGACTTCAAGCTCATCTATATCATGTTTGTGGCTCTGAAGACTCTAGGACAAGAGTATTCCTGAAAATGAGTAAAATAGTTTGATAAAGGATGGCTGTATCTTTTTCTAGGTTTAAAATTAAGTTGAAGAGTGCTTCCCTTCAAATTTTCAATGAGAAAAGTGAAAACAATTTTACGTATATACCATTTTCATCCTAATAATTGGGTTTTTCTAATGGAGAACAGATTTGGGGAGAGTAAACATTGTGATCTATCAGAAAACTTGCACTTAATGCTTATAGAGGACACTTAAACATTTTAAGTTGGCCAAGGAGAGGAAATCATTTTATTTTTCATTAAACTTGTTTGTGGGAAAATAACAAACTCTTGGCCTCAAAACTGCTTTTCATTTCCACCAAAAAAACCTTACGCTTGCCTAACTGTTTTACAGTAATTGCAGCTCTTTGAATGATTTTCAGTGACACTGGAAGACCCATTTTCCTATGAGCCTTCATATTACAATAGTTGAAAAAACAACAATTAGTTTAGATGGGCCTAAACATAAAGAAACATATGGTATAAAATAGCATTAATTTTTTTTAATCCCCAGAAGGCAGACAGCCGTCTTCATGATATTCCTATATGCACAATTTTCCAAGTCATGTGGATAGCAATCTTTACCCTATGATAAGCACGTCCTTCCTGTCCACTGCTATATAAGGAAAGAATAATTTCTCCCAGCCACACCACCCCCATGTAACACTTAGATGAAGCTGTTATCTCACCCACATCCCTTTGGCACTTATTCTTCTACATGCACGTGGCCATAACACTAGGCCTAAGGACTTCCCTTGGCTAGAGAAAGGTGGTCAGTGCTCACATGGAGCAGACAAAAGATTAGTGGGGGAAGAGGATACAAGATGGTGGCATGAGAGGTGAGACAGAATTCCTCCCAAAACTACATACAGTGTGAAAATATAGTGAATACAATTAGCCCTAAAATAGCAACAGGAAAGAAGGCTTCACCAGACTGCATAAAGACCTCACGAAACATGGTAATGTATGAAAGCCTTGATCCGGTGGGACCTGAGCCATTCCCCCACCCCAGCTCACTGGGAGGAGGAAGAGAAACGGAGCAGGGAGGGGGGTGGAAGCCTAGAATTGCTGAACACCCAGCCCTGGAGGTCTGCTTTGGACCACAGACCTACACTGTGTGGTGCCCTGGAGGTTGGTGGGGTTGGGGAGGTGGGACGGGTGGAGAGCTTGAAAGACTGAGATTCTGGCCATTTGTGGAGGATGAGGATCCACATTGGGCCGCTCTGGGATAAAGGAAAGGTGGGTGATCTGACAGGCTTCCTAGCAGCAAGAGGGCTACTGAATGGGCAGGGTTTGCACGGAGCTTGCTAACAGGAGATGGGATAGGTGGACAAGGTTGTCTGCGCACACTCTGCCCAGCAGCTTGGGAACTTTGAGGAGCTTTAGGTGCCCCCATCCCCCTGGCTGCCTGCACAGCTCTAAACCCCCCCTTTCCCCTTACTGTGAAACGCAGCCTGCTGCACCTTCTTCCTGGCCTGCCAGCACCTGCTCTCAAATGGGCAGTCACTGCCCTGGCGTCAGGCCAGCTAGAGGCCCTGCCTACAACAGCTAGAGATGCCAAGCACAAAGGCTTACACCTGTCTCTGACACTAGAGAGAGGCACTGCAACCAGGAATCAGGAAACAGCTCTTTCCTGCCCAAGGCACCAGTGCAGCTACCCTATGACCCCCAAGCTCACTCCAGGGGCTGAGCATCTCCAGAGACTAGAGCTTCTGGGCACTAGAGGGCACCACATAGAATTATGAAATGTCAAAGGAACCTGGTTCAGAATGCAGCAGCCTAGTTTGAAAAAGACATATGCACCCCTATGTTTATTGAAGCACTATTTACAATAACCAAGAAATGGAAACAACCTGAGTGTCCATCAGTAGATGAATGGATAAAGAAGATGTGGTACATATACACAATGGAATATTATTCAGCCATAAGAAGAAAACAAATCCTACCATTTGCAACAACATGGATGGAACTAGAGGGTATTATTCTCAGTGAAATAAGCCAGGCAGAGAAAGACAAGTATCAGGTGATCTCACTCCTCTGTGGAGTATAAGAACAAAGCAAAAACTGAAGGAACAAAACAGCAGCAGACTCACAGAACCCAAGAATGGACTAACAGTTACCAAAGGGAAAGGGACTGGGGAGGATGGGTGGGAAGGGAGGGATAAGGGGGAAAAAGGGGCATCATGATTAGCACATATAATGTGGGGGAGGGAACACGAGGAAGGCAGTATAACAGAGAGAAGACAAGTAGTGATTCTATAGCGTCTTACTACGCTGATGGACAGTGATTGTAAGGGGTATATAGTGGGGACTTGATAAAAGGGGGAGTCTAGTAACCATAATGTTGTTCATGTAATTGTACATTAATGATAGGAAAAAAAACGTATCTGTGGAGCTTATGATCCAAGGAAAGACCTTAAACCAAAGACACACAGGAGTTGATGGCGACCCTGCCCTTCACATAGGACAACTCTGAGACCCGATGCACACAGTGTCCCAGAGGACACACAGCAATAACCTGCTCAGTCACCTACCTCCATCTGGCTTCCTTTCCATCCCTGCCTCACTCCCCCACTCACCTATTGGTGAGATAGGGCAGAAACATGGGACGACCATCATGATTAATTTTCAAAAAAGCCAAGATATAAATAGAACAGGAGGTATTTCATCTTAAGGCTAAAGATTCCACTTTAAAGAAAAAGAATTGAAAAGCAAGATTCTTATTGTATTCTTTGGTAAACAGACAATAACTCACCCCACCTTAAAATTAAAAGCAAGACAAACAATCTTAACTGATATGTTCCCAGAGGGAAGCCACTATCCTGGAGAGGAACCATTACCAATAGATCTCTTGTATTAAGTATATTTTACAGAATTATCTGGAGGACTGATTAAGGAGGAGACATGGTGTTTCTTACTGGACATAAGCATCTTGAGACTGCTTGACAAATCTACACCCCCTGGCCCTTTGTCACATTCCTGAAAATCCTTAAAAGACAGAATCCCCAGCCTTTTAAGTGTGCCTCATCTCTGAAGTTGCCCATATTCCCCTTTAAGTGCATACTTTTAAATAAAGCCTTCTCACTGCTCAACTCATGGCATTTTGTCTCTGAGCTCTTCCAGTAGTAGGCGTCTTTGTCTCTTTTCTATTTCACTCTATTTCCAAGTCTTCACTGTTTTACTCCAGCTAAGTAGGGAGAGGCTGCCGAGAGCTCTGATTTGTGCTTTCAAGTTCCCCTCACCTGGGAGACTTGGAAAGAACCCTAGCTGCACTATTTGCTCTTTAGTAGCCTGCCTGAAAATCTCCTGTCTTTGGGAAATTCTCAGAACATAATCTCACTCTATCCAGTGCTCTGTACCTCCTCCAAATCCTGGAGTGGTAAGGGCTTAGTCCCCATGCTGTGCAGATCCAAGTGGACACAGGATGCAGGTGACCCTGTCTTTAGGAGTTGGCAAGGGTATCTGCCCTATGCTGAAGAGGAGTACAGTGAGCTTCTCTCCCTCTGCACTCTCCTGTTGTCAGCTGCCTGCAAGGCAGCTGCCGTTCATTACTACTCTTGCTTTAATGAATTCCTTCCTTACGTATACTTGTCTGA
Source organism: Smutsia gigantea (assembly GCA_032199065.1). NCBI lineage: Eukaryota > Metazoa > Chordata > Mammalia > Pholidota > Manidae > Smutsia > Smutsia gigantea. Next base: position 33,206 of record JAVSCE010000799.1, on the reverse strand, counting down.
CCTGTTCGTGAATTCTTTCTCCGTCAGAGTCAAGAGCCCCCTCCTGGGGTGAGGTCTCACCAAGCGCACAGGGAGATCTCCCCAGACTGGATTGCCCAGCAACACTAGGGTGTCCTGGGTTACCTCACAAATAAACTTACTTTCATATAATTATTTATAATCCTTAGATTCTGGAGAATTCCTGAGACAAATATTTTTTTTCCAAATAAGGTTCAAAGTGTCATTTTTATTCCAAAACTATGCTTAGTGTCTGTACAGAAAATATTGACCTTTAAATTTTCACAGGTAATGGGTTCAAAGGCAGTAAGTGGCAGAATCTTTTTTGGATGCTAACACTGCATGCCAGTCCTGGGGCAAAATGGTGAACAACGTAACCAGCCACTGCCTTCAGTGACATTAAAGTCTCAACCCTGTGACAATGATCTCAAATTTCTTCTAAGAGTTTCAGAAATGGGAAAAGGTCATGCATTTTGCCTACTAAAATTCCAGTTCAACATCACATACCCTTCCATGAAAGACTCAACCAGTGATGATTATGCCTATTTGGTATTACAAACTCTGATAAAAATGTAATGATATTCTTTCAGAAAAATCCACATGCAACTGCACATAACATGGTGCATAGTCTCTCAGACATTTCCTAATTTTCTAAAACCCTATGCATAAATCCTTTAGAGGTCTCTGACGTAAAAACCCATGCCCTACATCAGGGATATCCAGTACAATGCAAGACATACATGTAATCTTAATTTTCTAGTAGTTATGTTTTAAAGAAACAGAAAAGAAACACATGAAATTAAGCTTAATGTTATAATTTAACTCAACATATCCAAATATGATCTCAATATGTAATCAATATAAAAATTGCTTATAAGCGGTTTCCACTAATTTTTCAATCTAACTCTTCAAAATCCAGTGTATATTTGACACTTGTAGTACATCTCAATTCAGACCGGCCACATTTACAGAGCTCAGTAACCACATATGCCTAGAGGCTACCATATTAGACAGTGTAGCTATGAAACAAAAAATGGTGGAAGTCTGTTTTCCTGACTTTCCTGTTTTCCCTTTACAAAGCCCTTCTGTCCTGAAAGTATCATCTCACTATGAAATACTTGGCAATTGTTCACGCCATCTCAAGTCAAAAATTATCTTACTGTTTTTCTCTTTCCTGCTATAAAATGCTCCTAGCTAGCTTTTCTGCTGACAAAAAATTTTAAAACTCATTCATGCTTCAGTGCTACGAGCTGACAAGGTTTAGAGTTGGAATTGCAAGCAATCTTCTCTTGCAATACAAACTCTAGCCAGTATCTTGTCATTTCCAGAGTTGAGAAAGGCTCTGAGGCTACATTTGGACTCAGCAGGAAGGAATGTTATGATTAATTAGCTATGTTGTCCATTGGCACACAGTGGGTGCATTGCTTATGAGCTACATATTCCCTGATAAAAGGTATCCATAGTTCATCAGATGGAAATTTCAGGTATATGCACTTAGCAGTTACTGATTTATGCTCTGATTTCTATGGTCAATACTTTAAGAAATTTGTATAATATGCAACATGTTAGGATGTATCAATATGGATACAGGTATAGACACATAGACGTAGATGTAGGTTTAGCTACAGATGTAGACACAGATCTTCTTCACAAGGAGGGTAAACTGATTGATGACACAGATGAGAACAGAATTTGGGAGGAAAAAAAGGAGCTAAAGGAAATTCTCTGGACAAGTTCTTGTGCTAGCAAGGATCAGCAACACCACTGTAAACCATTCTCTGACCTCTCATTGGTAAGTTATGATATGAGCTTCATTCATCTACCCATTCCTTAATTTATAACAACTTTATAAAGTAGATTGCAAAAAGAAATTGCCCGGTGGCCAGATGAAAACTCTGTAAATGGGAAAGAGATGGGTACTCCCAATATGACCACTAGGGACATTCTTTCCAGTAAATTCCACCAACACTTCTATGGCAGTCTTTCTCCCAGAATGGCAGATACTGACGGCCTATGGAAAATTACCCTTTCTACCTTTAAGTGTTTGGAGTTAGAAACCCTACAAGTGGTCTTTTGTTCTCAAGAGCAGAATTAGGTTACTTAACTGGTTTAAATCATGGTAATTAAATCCACTCTTTTTTTTCCCCTTCATGTGAAAGGGGATATTTCAGGGCACCCTCTTCTCCTGCCCCACACAGACTATCAATAAATGAATTTTCTCTTTCACCCTATTTTTAGCCCATTCTTAAGGCTGTACCAATTAAAAACAGGGGAAAGAAACACTTTGAGGTGAAAAGACTGGGAGTCTTTCCTTCCTACAGAGCTAACTATATATCATTCAATGTAACAGAGAAGCAAGCAGAGTCCAGGTATCAGCTGGGTTCACTCAGTACTCTACAATTGATATAAAATTGGTTATGGCTCCATCTAATGAATAACAGGACCCCTGTCTACTGTCCAAAATGCTCTGGGAATTTGGGATTCTGTATATTTCTCTTAATCACTTCTGGATTCTAATGAATTAGTCCAGTTTCTGGATTGGTTGCAAATTCTGGATTCTAATGAATTAGTTCAGTTTACAGATCTCTTTGCTGCAGTATTTTTGCTGTAAGACTCTCCATAATGGACATAATCCCTCATTTTCTAATTCTACTAGTACTGGGTTATGTGTATAGCAGACAGCAGGAGGAAGACGGAGAGGTTTCCATTCTAGCAAGTACCTTAGCACGGAACGAGAGCTATCCTGCTTGACAGGATATGGAACAAAACCCCAGCAGGCATTTGCTTTGGTGCTCTGTGTTATTTGGCCCCACCTTCCCTTTCTCCATCTTCCTGACTTCTTCTCTCTCATCATATGCCCCATCATGCGAGCACCCACACATTCATTACACAGCAGAGTTGAAGTACTTCTCTGTTTATGATCTCCTTACAGACCATGCACTAGTCCTTCAACATCCTGCTGAAACAGCCCATCAGTCTATCATTTATCTCTATTTTAACAATTGAAATGTCTCCTGGTGCCAACTGTTTACATAACAGAAAACTGTACTTATTTTCACTTTGTCTTTCATCAGGTTCCCCAGATGCAGATCTTGGGCTGAGGATGCGTGTGCAGGGAATTTACAAGGAAGAGCTTCCAGGGGAGACTAGGAAGCATGACAAGGAAGGGGAAGAAGCCAAACACAAGTGAGAGCTCATGCACAATCTTCCAGGGGCTGTGTTCACCGTGATCCCACAGGGAGCTTGAGCATAAACTGTACTCAGTTTTCCTCACCAGGGAGCACCTGTGAGTCACTGGCGAAGGTCCACCCAGGCATGTCCAGGACATCTGTGAGTGCACAGTGGCTCAAATAGCTTGAGGGGCACTCTCCCTGAAGATAAGCTGTGAGTGCTGGTTGTTGGAATCAAAATCATACAGGAAAAGGCTGCACAAAAATGTTGAACAGGAATCCAAGAGGATCTGAGAGGAGCGCCAGCAATCCTGCAGCACCCTGCTTCGTAACAACTTGTTAAGCAGTTGAAATTTTCTTGGCATCTTCTTCCTCTGTGTTTTCAATACAATACCAGACATGGCATACCCCGCTGCCACAGAGTCTATACCTGTCATTGCTGTTTTGTACCTCTCTCTCCACTTCCTCCTCCAGAAAAATTTACCCCTTCAGTGTCACATATCCTCATTCCCTGATGGGTCCTGTGTACCACGAGCTAATCTGATCTTCAGGTCCACGTACCTGAATGCTAACATGTGATACCCCTCAGGTAATATTCACGCTTTGATTAATGCTTAATCCAGAAATTGTAGTCTAAGGAAATGACTCCCTAAAATGATATCAAATTATCGACAGTGTAGTTCAAAATAGGATAAACAGTTTTGAGTAGGTGGGTTTTTCTAATGGCTTCTCTGAAATTACTGAATCTTTTCCACCCATAGTTAATACCTTGATAGAGGTAGAAAACTTACTTGTAGTTATTTATCATGGCTTACTATATGCCTAGCATGATACTAATATAATTGTAACTCGTTTAATCCTCACAACAATAGTATGAGGTATTGCTCTCCCCATTTTATAGAGACTGAAGAAAACTGTGGCCTAAAAAGTTGAAATAACTTGCCAAAGGGTAACAGCTTAGACCATTGTATTGAAAACCTGGAGGAAGGAGATGCCCATCTGTTGTGGCAGATTCCAACAGCCAGCACCCACGGCTCAGCTGAACCTTCACCCGTGTAAAACCAAAGCACAGGTTCTTTTCCAAGATGTTCTCTTGCCCCAACAGATAACTTACATTACTCTCAAACCATGGAACAAGTCAGTAATCAGGTACCAGGGTTGATGAAAGGAGGAGAAGGTTGGCACTGAGGCATTCACGGAAACCCTAATGGACGATGCGATATGAGTCTTTAATTAAATGTAGACGTGTTTGTGCTGTGCACCTGCTCTCATTCTTGGTCACTCTCTTTCTCCTCCTCTCCTCTCCTTCTTTCTTCTCTCTCCCATCCCTCCAACACACAAACACAAACACACCCTACTCTTCACCCTCATCTCATAGGAATGCAGGATAAAACTCATATAGGAAAGGTACATTCAAAATTAGTTTCCTAAGAACATTCCTTAAGTCCCTATTCCTCTAAGATGAGAAGCTGAAGCTAAAAGAAACTGGAGAAAATGAGAAAACAATGTCCAACTGCTCCATACTTTGTTGAAATCTGAATTAAAGAATTTACCATTGCTATAACTTACAGAGAACTGTGGGAACACCTGTATATTCTAAGTACCTGTGCACAGTATAAATTTTCAGAACCCAGAATTTCAGAAAAATACCTCCATAAAGTGTTATAAAGCACAGAATTGAGATGCAATGTTTGCTGCTGCTCAGCAACTGACAACTACAAAACAGTAAATAGAAAATGAAAAATGATTTCTATAGCCTTCTGAAATGACACCCAAACTATAAATTTTTAATATAAAAACCATATCAATGTTCAAGAAATTGATTATTACTGGCTGAACTTCTACCTCAAACTGCACTATTTTTAACAATGTTTAAAACATTTCAAAAAGAGCATGACAATATATTTCATTTTATGGCCTATAATCCTTTTCTTGAAAACCTTTCATTTTGATGAATGGCAAAGGGAGCAAATACAGAACATGATTCCGGATATTTTAGTGACACCTCTATCTGCATGAGCTATGAGCCATAATGATCACCGCTAGGCACTTGGAAGTCGTTGCTCATCCATTAGAGAATCTTATGGTGATTAAGAAACAAAGAGTAACTGTGGAAGGAGACTCCATCATTTGTGAGATCTGGAAGCAGTTATTGAAACTCAACTTGTACGTGAGCAAAACCTTCAGATTTCTTAAGGCCAATTAATCTCTAACTAATGTTTGCTTTCTGAAAGAAAAATGTAATCTGATCCCCAAAAACACTAAAGAGGATATACACAGTCATGTTCCCAAATCTTAAATGTAATCTGCAAACTACAGGCATATCTCAGAGATACTGCAGTTTAGTTCCAGATCACAGCAATAAAGTGAATATTTCAATAAAGCAAGTCAAATGAGTTTTTTCGTTTCCCAGTACGTATAAAAGTTGTTTCCATTACACTGTAGTCTATTAAGTTATTAAGTGTACGATAGCATTATGTCTTAGAAGACAGTGCATGCATACTTTGGTTAAAAAATACTTTATGCTAAAAAGTGCTAGCCATTAACTGAGCTGTCATTCAGTCATAATCTTTTTGCTGTGAAAGGTCTAATGTTAGGACAGTGGCTGCTGGATGGTCAGGGTGGTGGCTTCTGAAGGTTGGGGTGGTTGGGGCAATTTCTTAAAACACAACAGCAATGAAATTTGCCAGATCGACTGACTCTTCCTTTAACAAACAATTTCTCTGTAGCATGGGATGCTGTTGGACATTTTACTGACAGTAGAACTTCTTTCAAAACTGGATTCAATCCTTTCAAACCCTCACACTGCTTTATCAACTATATTTATGTAGTACCTAAATATTTTGTTGTCATTTCAACAACCTTCACAGCATTCTCACCAGGAGAAGATTCCATCTCAAGAAACCACTTTCTTAGCTCATCCATAAGAAGCAGCTTCTCATCTCTTAAAGTTGTATCATGAGATGGAGCAATTTGGTCACACCTTCAGGCTCCAATTCTAATTCTAATTCTCTTGCTGTTTGTTTCCATCACATCTGCAGTGACTTTCTTCACTGAAGTCTGGAACCCCTCAAAGTTATCCGTGAGGGCTGGTCAACTTCTTCCAAATTCCTGTTAATACTGATATTTTGACCTCTTCCCATAAGTCATGGTGAATACTTTCCAGAAGATTTTCAATCAATCTGTCCCAAACCCCTCAGCTAGTCTATGGCAGCTAGAGTCTTATGAAATGTATTTCTTAAATAATAAGACTTGAAAGTCGAATGAGTCCTTGACCCATGGGCTGCAGTATGGATGTAGTGTTAGCAGGCCTGAAAGCAACATCAATCTCCCTGCACGCCTCCCTCAGAGCTCTTGGATGGCCAGGTGCCTTGTCAATGAGCAATCATATTTTTGAGCAATAGGTTTCAACAGTGGGATTAAAATATGCAGTAAAACATGTTTAAATAGATGTGCTATCATCCAGGTTTTGTTGTTCCATTTTTATAGCACAGACAGAGTAGATTTAGGCTAATTCTTAAGGGCCCTAGGATTTTCAGAAGAGTAAATGAGCATTGGCTTCAGTTTAAGTCACCAGCTGCATCGGCCCGTAACAAGAGAGTCAGCCTGTCCTCTAATCCAGGCATAGACTCTACCTCTCTAGTTATGAAAGTCCTGGATGGCACCTTCTTCCAATGACAACGAAGGCTGTTTGATCTACTGAAACGTCTATGGTTCAGTGTAGCCACTTTCATTAACGACCTTAGCTAGAGCTTCTGGATGACGTGCTGCAGCTTCTCCATCAGCACCTGCTGCTTCACCTGCACTTTTACGTTACAGAGCCGGCTTCTTTCCTTAAACCTCATGAACCAACCTCTGTTAGCTTCCAGCTTTTCTCCTGCAGCTTCCTCCCCTCTCTCAGCTTTCCCATCATTGAAGAGCATTAGGGCCTTGCTCTAACTTAAGCTTTTTCTTGAGACAATATTGTGGCTGGTTTGATCTTCTATCCAGACCACTGAAACTTTCTCCACCTCAGCAGTATGGCTGTTTCATTTTATCATCCACAGGTTCGCTGGAGCAGTGCTTTAAATTTCTTTCAGAACTCTTCCTTTGCCTCTGTAGCCTGATTTTGTGTCACAAGAGGCCTAGCTTTTGGCCCATCTCAGCTTTCAGCATGCTTTCCTAAGCTTACTCATTTCTAGCTTTTGGCTTAAAGTGAGAGACATGCAAGTCTTCCTTTCACTTGAACACTCAGAGGCCGTTGTAGGGTTACTGAGTGCCCTTACTTTTAATACTGTTGTGTCTCAGGGAAAAGGAGAGGGAGAGAGATAAGGGACGGCCCATGTGTGAGGCAGCCAGAACACACTCAACATTTATCTATTAAGTTCGGTCTCTTATGGGTGCAGTTCAAGCCACCCCAAAACAATTATAATAGGAACACCAAAGATCACTGATCCCAGATCACTGTAACAAATACAGTAATAATGAAGAAGTTGAAATATTATAAGAATTACCAAAATGACAAAATGTGAGCTAGAAAAATTGTACCAACAGATTTGCCCGAGCAGGGTTGCCAAAAAACCTTCAGTTTGTACAAAGTATAATATCTGTGAAGTACAAAAAAGTGAAATGCCGTAAGGACAGGTATGCCTGTAAAAAAAAAAAAGTGCTTTCAACACAGTCTTAAGTTGTAGTATTTATACTGAGCCTAGGAGAGGGGACAGCAAACAATAGCCCACAAGCCAAATCCGGCCCGTTCCTTTTTTAAATAAAGATTTAGTGGCAGCAGACACTCTCCTTCATTTACATAGTGTTTATGATTGCTTTTCCACTCCAACAGCAGAGAAGAGTAGTTACAACAGAAACTGGCTTGCAAAGCTGAAAATACTTACTAACTGACCCATTACAGAAAAAATTTGCCAACCATTTGTCTAAAGGAGACGTTGGCCAGGAGCTAGAAGGGAAGGGAACGAGGGAGAAGCATCAGCTCAAAGGGGCTTCCCTGAATTTGTTCACTCTGTTATCCATGAACTGTTTAAGTTTTTACTCCAATATTCAGACATTTTATTCAGGCCAGGGGTAATGAACACTTACTATCCTGAGGGATACCTCATACCTCTGATGTGGAGGAGGACCAGAGAGTCATAGGAATCCACAAAGCAGGCTTGATTGCATCTGCTAGAGCTACAGAAAGAAAAACCCGCCAGTACATCTGCTAGATACCTGCTCTCTTGGATGCACATTTTCTTCTAACAGGCCAACAGGTGTTGCTGATCTCAGACAAGAACCAGTCACAGTTCTCCTTACATATTCTCCTTGTGTCATGATTTTTCACTCCCCACCATCCCACAAACAGCATGACTTCTGAAATCAGAATACACAGGTTTAAATTCTAGCTTGACTACATACTATAGTATAATATTGGGCAATTTATTAAATTCTTCTATGCCTCAATTTTTTCCTCTCTAAATGGGAACAATAAGAGCATATTCTTTGGGTATTAAACATTCACACTGAAGTTCCTGGCTTTATATAAGCATGAAATAAATGGAGCTTTACCCCCACTGAACGCTATTACTTTCTCCCTACCAATTGCACAAAGTCTAGCAACACAGGGATTTTTCCCTTCCCATGAGGAGGTTACCTCGGCAATTAAGTTACAAATACCTAGGAAGTTAGTTATTATTAATTCAGTGAATTTTTCCATTATCCCTTTACTACAACATGAATTATCTCTCTACTAAGTCTTGGCAGTTTACAGCCTGCACTGCCTCTTTGGGTTCCTAAAGGTGACAGTACTTCTGTGAAAACACTGAAAGTGTTTTAACATGAACTACACCACGTGCCTTCTCTCTGACCCTACCTCATACCACTCAAATTCACCCTTCAAGTCTCAGTCCAAATAACATCCCCCTAAAGCTGCCTTCCCTGACCTCCATGCTAAACTCAGTGTGAGCCCCTCTTGCCTTCCCACATAGAACCTATGATTTTTTTATGATACTTAACAAAATATACTTTTGTCATGTATTTATATGTGTGTTTAATTAATGCTTGTCTCTCTCATTAGACCAGGGGTCGAAACACTTCAGCCTGCGGCCAAATCCAACCTGAAGTCTGATTCTGTACAGTATCTGAGCTAAGACTGGTTACATTTTGAGTGGTTATGTGAATACGTAATATCCTCATTTTCCTCTTGGCTCACAAAGTCTAACATATCTGGTCTTTTGCCAAAAAAATTTGCTGACCCGGCACCAGATTACACACATCTTTTTAGAAAAATTCCTATAATATAACCAGTACCTGGCACACTGCCTGTCACATAGTAAAAATAGACAGATGGGTAAATAACTAATAAAATAACTTAGAAATCTAAAAGCTCTCATTTTGAGCATACCGGGTATGCAGGACATCATTTGTTGAAGGAATGTTGATTGTATGAACAGAGAACAGAGTTTTAAACCACAGCATTGCCAGCTGGTAACATCTCTGAAGGAACATGCCTTGCTGATTAATTATGAAATGTGAATATAGAGGGAAAGAAGCTCTATGTTTGCTCCTCTGGGCTTCAAATCTTGGCTTCTTGCTGAAATGCCTTGTCCCTTTCTCTATCCAAGCTTCACTTATTCCTCAAGGTCATCCTCAGCCCCCATCCTTCCCAAAGCCTTCTAACTGAGACAAGGATGGATAAGGTCATGCTTAGTCTGTTCAGATCTTTGAAGGCCATGGTTCTTCAAGTAGAGTCCCAGGACCACCACCATCAGCAGCATCTGGGACACTGTCAGAAGTCAGTCAAGGGCCTCAATCCCAACCTGACTGAACTGGAAACTTTAGGGGGAAGTGAGCAGCAGAGGACAGTGGTCTGTTCTGTAATAAGCTTTCAGGCAATGGCTCGCAGTCCTAACACATATTATAATTGCCATGGACACTTTTTAAAAGTATCTCTGCCCAAGTCCTGCCCACAAAAGAATTTGATTTAAAAGGATTGGGTAGGGCCCAGGTGAGATTATTTTTAAATAAATAAATGCATTCATACACACATGCATGCATACACTTTCCCACCCACCCACCCCAGGTCATCTAATAAGCAATCAGAGTTGAGAACTTCCTACATGTTCTTAATCCACATCACTGACTCACCTTTACTAAAAAAAAGTCAATGGCCTTCTTGTAGAATAATACTTTTTATAGGCATATTCTTGAATGAAATAAAGAAACAAAAATACTGACCAGGACCTCACATCAAAAACAAAAGAAAAACTGTTTAAGATATAAATAACAACCAAAAAACAAAAGACACCAAGTAGGAGGCTTCAATATTGCATTACCATCTGCACTCTACAAACTAGAACTCATTGGATTCAAATTTGACACTTCATGTATTATAACTTACTAGGAGGCAGAAAACAAATACTACTCAGCTTAGGTAAATGGTCACTTCAGTAACTTAAAAACAATATACATCACTAATATCTATCTGTCATTTTCACAAACACACAGATCCCACTTGGTATTCTAGCTCCTTATTTCAAGTTTCCTAAGCATTGGTTTTATAAGCAACCTCTTCACTGGAATGGAACGTTTTGCTTTTGAAAATATAACATCACCTCTGAAATCTCTTGGGAGAGTAGGCAATATACTTGCCAGGAAAATCCTCATTTGAATAACTCATCATGATGGACGTACTATAAAGAATCCAAATATGGCAGTTCTTTGAACTTGACAAATGCCTTTTATTTCTTAGATGACAACAATTTAAATAGTATTTTTAAGTTCATCTACGATTTGACAGGAGGGGTGAGGAGGGACAGCAGCGGTAGTATTACATTTCAAAAACCTGGTACCTGGCAACAATGAGTTCGCTTTGGCAAACTGTAGGCCCATAATAGAGTTTTCTCTGCCTAGTGATACACCCACATGATAATTTGAATAAATAAACTTTCAGACTAACACCCCTGTTTACAGATGGACCGGTAGAACTCAGAAAAGCTGGGGCACAGCTGGAATGATCTCCTGTCGGGAACAGAATGTGGCCAAGTCTCCCAGAGTAGCTCCTTCATAGCACTTTGCCATCGAACAAGAAACCTTCACTGATGGATCGATTGCCTGTGTTCATGGTGTTTCTCCTCCTAAAAATGCCATTCCTTGCCTCAAGCCCTGATCTCTTCTGATCAGTTCCCCTCCTCAGGAACTTTTTCTCAGCCAGTCTACAGCATGCTTCTCAAAATATCCTTGGTGACTGACCAGATTTTTGTTTCTTTGTTTTATCATTTAATCTCCAACCCATCACAGGCCAATAGTTTCGCAATGTCCAATTAAAATTAACTTCTGGAACAATTATATTTAAAAAGGCGTATAAAATGCATGTTCAATTTTAAAAAATAACCTTAATGGATATAAAATACTCTGTTCAATTGCTACAAGAGATTCTTCATGCTTACTCTCAATATCTGTATGCATCTCTGTATAAACTATTAAAACACAGTTGGTGGACCATGACAAACTCATCAACTACATTTTGAGTGGCTCTGTTTAGATAATGCAAACTGTCTCTTCTCCACAACCTGCAACAAACATTTTGGCAGTCTCCCACACACTTAATAGATCTCCTGACTATGTCATATAACTCTAACTATACGGAGACCTCTTGAAAATAGAAGACCCTACCACTGAAGTTTTAGTTAAAAGACTCATCATCAAGTCTCTTCAAGTCTAGCTATCCAAACAAAAGTAAACAAAGCATTTTCCTCCTCAATGAATTAACCAGTCTCAGAAATACGTAGATCCCAATGTAGGTAAAGAGGAATGATTTGCCCTCTGATTCAATAAACATTTTCTCTAATGCTACCCAAAGCATATTCTGAGAACACAAGTCCCACAAGATATTATGTCCAGACATAGTACAAATATCCTTGCAGAAATGTCAGTTTTCTGAACAGCTGCCAATCCCAAAGTACAAAGTATACTAGAAACATGCAAAGATGATGAAACATTCTCCATGCTCAGCGAGGTAATGATATTTGCATTAGTCAAGGTTCCCCAGAGAAACAAAACCAAGAGGGTGAGTATATAGAGAGAGATATTTATTTTAAGAAATTGGCTCATGTGATTATGGGCCTGGCAAGTCCACAATCTTCAGGGTGGGCTGGCAGACTAGAGACCAAGAGAAGAGCCAATCCTGCGGCAAGTCCGAGGTCTGTTAGCAGAATTTCCTCTCGCTCAGGAAGGCTTGTCTTTGGTTCTAGTCAGCCTGGCAACCGATTGGATAAAGCCCACACAGATCATAAGGGCAACCTGCTTTACTCCAAATCTACCCATGTCAATCTCATCTTAAAACACCCTTACAGAAACTTCCAGAATAACGTTTGACCAAATATCTGAACACTGTGGTCCAGCCAAGTTGACACATAAAATTAACCATCACAATATATCCTAACCAGACATAGTAAGTTATGCACATAAAAGGCAATAGTGCAACGAGTTCAGGACCAATGAACAAAGTCTTGATAGTTTCCTCTCATTGTTTTCAGTATAAGGACAAAATTCTCAACCTGATCTTCAAGGTTTTGCCTCATCTGTGGCCCACTTCCCTGACAAGCCATGTCTCACATCACCCTATCCCTTGCTTTCTGAATTCCAGCCACTGCCTTTCCACGCCTCAGTCATTCCATGTCTTCTCCAGTCATGGGGTTTACATCCTTCCCCCTCTATCTAGAACACCCCCTATTACCTCACCACCTCCCCATACCCTTTTACCTGTCACCTCCTACTCATCCTACACTCTCAGCTCAAACTTTACTTTCTCAAGGAAAATCTTCTCTGACCTTGAGCCCAAAGCCCCATCTAGGTCAGGATCCTTTATTTCACTTCCTCATTAAGTTGTAATCCTCTTCTTCATTGCACTATGCCAATCTGTGATAACAGATTTATTATTATGATTAGTTGATGAATGCCTGTCTCCCTCTACTAGACGCCAAGCTTCATGAGAATCAAGACTCCCGGGTTCTGTCCCCATTACAACCCCAGGGCCTCGCTCCCCACTCTGTCCCCAGAAAAGCAGGCACCCAATAGAGATGTGTTGATTGGAAAAATGAATGAATAAACATCAGAAACAAAACATAAAATGTTTCCTAGATTTGAACAGCTATTCAGGATGAAAGGAAAGAGAAGGGGAAAGCAAGAAGAGTTCCTAGAAAAAAAATGGAATGAGGTTCCTCAAAAAACAAAAAAAAAACATATAATTCAGCAGTCCCACTTCTGGGTATATAGCCAAGGAAATAAAACAGAGTATCAAAGAGATACATGCCCTCTCATGTGGATTGCAGCAGCATTGACACTAGCCAAGATAAAGACACAACCCAAATGCCCATCAGTGGATGAATGGATGAACACCCACACACCACACTGGCGTACCCACGCACACATTGGAATATTATGAGGAAACCATGAGAAAGAAAGAAATCCTGCCATTTTCAACAATGAAGGTGTTCTGCTGACATAAGCCAGACAGAGAAAGACGAATACTGCCTGATCTCATTGACACGTGGAGCCCAAAAAAGCCTAACTTGAAAAACAGAGTAGAGTTGCCAGGGGTTGGCGGTTAGAGAACTGGAGAGATGTTGGTCAGAGGGTATAAACTTGCAAGTAGAAGATAAGTAAGTCCTGGAGATCTAATGCACAGCATAGAGATGATAGTCAACAATACTGTATTATATACTTCCAAGTTGCTAGGAGACTGTATCTTACATGTTCTCACTACAGAAAAGAAATGGTAATTGTGTGACCTAACAAAGGTGTTGACTAATGCTATGGTGGTAATCATACTGCACACTGTACACCTTAACCTTACACAATGTTATATGTCAATCATATATCAATAAAAATAAGTAAATATCAAAGTAGAAGTACAGTTCCTTTCTTATCTATCAGTAATATTCTGTCACCAAAAGAACACACCTATGAGTCTTAAACTAGCTGAGTTCCTGTACTGTGGTAGAATGAGTCGCCTAGAACAACCGACTTCCTTCCCATCTCTTTCCCATTTCCAAAACCAACATTATGTCATAAAACCCTTCAAAATCACTTGGCTTTATTTATATTTTTAATTATCTTGCTGACATTTTGCTAGAATTTTTTAAAAACATATGAATGCTCATTAATTTCTTATATTAAAGATATAAATTTGGAAGGTGACTGTGTAATTACACATCAACCAGATAAAAAAACATAACACAATAATATTAATAGTACACTAAAATAAATCAGCTATTGCACATATATGTCAAAAGATGACAAGGATAATAAAGCTCAAAAGCATTGTGCAGAGTAATGACATACCCAGAAGAACGTAAATGAGGCCTCTTTAAACAAACTGCTCTCAGAATAAGGACCTGTGGTTGCAAATTACAATATCAAGAATGTAGCAAAAGGAACTGAATGCTCTAAAGGTTTGTAAATTAAAGTAAAAATGAGAACTTAAAGTATCGTTCATTATCCTGATTCAACAGAGGAAATTTGGAAAGTCAGCCACAATTACCAAGCAAAGTTGTAGAAAAATATCAACCAGCAGGATCAGGTTCCAAGAACAAGCTATTGCTGATGGGAAAAAATAATCCATAAAAGGCACCCAGAAAGTGTTTTGCTTTTTTCTCTTTATGTCTAGATGACAGGATTACAGATAATTTTATCTTCTTTCGGAAGTCTTTCTGCACTCTCATGTTTATAAACTTGAAAAAAAAATGTGGAATGAAGAGGTGATTTAGATACAAAAGATACAATATATTTAAACTTCTAAAAAGTGTCAAAGTCAATTTATTTCTTCACATAGAAAACACTTTCTATTCATCTTCATTTCTTCATTTGCTGGCTTCACAAATAGTTTCTGAGCATCTACCACTTTTAGGACATTGTCCTAGGTCCTGTGAATACAGATATGCCACCAATCTCCTCCTGTTATCTTCCCTCTGGGGCAGGAGATGTATGCACTGACCACAGTTATGGAAACCAGCCCTATGATTTTTGTCTTCATGCCACTAATCAGCCACACTGTCCACCAAACCTGCATTGTGCATTTTTACTCCATAAACACTTGTTTACCAAGTACCAACTCTGTGTCAAGCATTACGCTAGACACTTTGGACACAGCAATGACCAGGATACAGACCATCTTTGCTCACAGGGAAACTACCAGCACAGCCTAGAGATTAAATGTAAGAACCCATAGGATCTTTCCAAGTTGCATTCATTTCCTGAAGCAATGCTTTGGTGACACTGTTGAATGTTCGTTTCCTAATGACACCGACTGAACTAGCTCAGTCCCTGAATGAGCAATATACCACTTAGGAATGCATTTGCCCGAACACAGCAAAAAAGCCTAAATACTATGGTGTACTCATTCAAGGTTTATTTTTCTCACAAAACAAACAGACAAACAAACAAACAAAACAGGAGGTAGTTCAGAATTAGCACAACCACTCCTTGATGTCATCAGAGGCTCACGCTCCTTTTTCCTTTCATCTTTCCATGTGCTTGTTACCTTCGGTAACAGCATTTCTGTAAGAGAAGATGGCACCCAGCAATATTTTTGACTAACAAAACTAAAATGGGAGTCCTGTACTAGTTAACACTAACCTATAAGAAATAGTAAAGAACCATCTGAAAGGGTAACATTCACAATACAGGTGCCAAATGCTGACAAAGTCATCTTTATCCAGCAATGAGGAAAATGAGGAAGACAGTCTAGATGATTTAGGTGGCACCTGAAGAAGATAAAATGTACTAATGAGTTGTTCGTGTGTGGACAGCTGTCGCAGGTGCCATGCCCAGTCGGGACAATTTAGGCCAAACACCTCAAAGCAGCGACCCTGAAGGGAGGTGCTGGGCGTTCCCTAGCTGCTGCGCCTTGCCAAGCACTTTGCCTGCATTCTGTCATTCAGCTCACCACAGTTCTACCAGCCAGGGCTCTAGCATCAAACAGATGGACAGTCATATGGGCTTTCGTAAAAGCATTATTTACAGAAGAGGCAGCAGGGGTAACAGAAATGAAAAAGAAACAGTGCAAACCTTCACATCCCCAGGTAGAAGGGGCCACGGGGCCAATGATGTTTCAAAAACCCAGAGAGGGCAGGTGTGGCTGCAAGAGTGCTAGACAGGAAGATGTGTTCTTTCTGGGGGACAACAGCCAGCCTGTTGTGACCCCACAGGAAGCAAGCTGGAGAATGCCATCTACTTATTTCACTCTCCTTCAGCACTTCGATCTCCCATGGCTACTCTCCACTGGCTGAACCCCAGTGGAAAGGACAGCGCAAAAGGACAGGCCAGCTTCTTGGGCCGCACTGCAAAATGGAGACAAGGACAGACAGACAAAAAGTCTCCAGCACAAATCCTACAAGGTAGGCATTTTTGTCGTTCCTGGTTTAGAGATGTAGGGACAGAGGCTCAAAGCTGTTAGTTTGCTCCCCTGGAAACTGAATCTGCAATCGTTTCCGACTCCAGAGCCCAGCACCCAACTATCAAACCATACCATTACTCAGCATTGTTATGGACTCCTGTTATGGAAAACTGTTATGGAAGGTATTGATAGTCTCTGACATCTGAAAGGAAGTGTGGATGGTCTAGTTTCATACAGTTTATCCCAAGATTCAAGTCTGCCGTGGAAAATTGTCCCCAAATCGCCCTAACACCTAAGCTATAAACCAGTGATTCTCAAAGTCTGGTACCCAGACCAGCAGCGTCAGCCTGACATACTGACGAGGTACTAGGTGCGTATATACTCGCCCCCAGCTGCCAGCCTCCTGGCTCAGAAAGTCTGGGGTGAGGCCCAGCATTCCTGGTTAACATTCCCTCCACGTGTTCCGACACACGCTCTCACATCTGAAAACCACTGCCAGAGAGGGTCTACGTCACATACAGAAGACAAAGCCTATGCACTTCACTGTCATTTCTCCCACCTCCTCAGTGTCAGCAGCTGCACTTGGGAGGACCCCTCAGTTTGTACGCCACAGCAGGCCTCATCCACCCGCACGCAGAGAAGACACTAGGGTTTGGCTCTAGGCAGGAGGTGGCACATGCTCCCGTGGCTGTGGCCCTGTTTTTCAGTTAACCTGAGGTGGCCTAATTCATGAGAGCATTGGACACAGTTGCTGAAGAGAAAAAAAAAGGGAGCAGGCAGTAAGCAACTCTAATCCTCTTTCCCAATAAGGTTTGTGTTTTGTCATAGGTCTGGACCAATTGTTCCCTGCTGCCTGAGGAGAAATCGGGCCGTGCCACTTTGCACACAAATACGATCATGCTGAGGAGAGCTTCCAGTTTTAGATTCCTGGTAATCACACTGGCTGACTCCTGTGGGCTAAACAATCGCTCCACACTGCTTTTCCTACCAGGATGTAAAGGGCTGCTTCACCTCAGAATACAGCAGTACCACCTCAAGAGCCTGTTAAAATGCAGACCCCGCAGGCCTAACCTCCGAGACTGATTTCATATGCTGGGGTGAGGGCCCAGGAATCTGCATGTGTAACAGCTCCCTAGAGGAGTCCAGAGTATCTGTTCCAAGAAGCCCAGTAAAAACACTGGGTGGTCAAAAATGCAAGCTCGGGAGTTGGATGGACCTGGGTCTACATTCTGGCTCCACCTCTATGACACCTGCCCCCTTAATCATCTCTTTAAACAATTTAAAGTACCTCTATTATAAGCTTGTTGGTAAAACCTAAAGAACACAATCCATACAAAGCACTTAACGGTGTCCAGCCCTTAGTAACTACTCACTAAATACTAAGTATTAGCCACTATTATTTCCATCCTGTTAATGGTGATTATCACCATCAACTAAATGACACTGAGCAGATAAAGGAGAAAGAAAACACACCTGTGTTTCTTCTCATAATACTCTCTTGATGTGTCTGAATCCTAAACTAGGTTGCCTCTTTATAACAAGTTTCTTAGAAAATGAAGTTGAATTTTGCAAGATAGTACGCCCCCATTATGCAGGTGGGGGACATAATGAAATGGCTTACTGTGAGGCCTCTGCAGAAAGGAGACGACAGTCAAGGCTCAGCTCGCAGCCGGGAGGGTGGGAGGGGTGCAGGTCGGAAGAGAACAGGTAGCTGCACCCTGCAGGGTGCTTGCTGGGCTGTGGAGAGTGAGAACCCGGCACAGGCTCTACCAAAGTGTGAAGTACAAAGCACACGGAAGAGATTAGTCTCAACTTCTCTACATCTGAAAGGAACACTTTGGAAAATGGAAGGGTCTGACATTTTGAATGACACATCACATCCCTCGATTACCTACCCCTTCCCAAGAATGAAATTTAAAATATAAAAGGAATTTCATTTCATAAGGGATGGCTTTGAGAAGAAAAATATGAGTGTGTGGGATTTTTTTTTAAAGATCTTCAGTAATTTTAACTTATTTCCTTGCAATGTGATTAGCCCAAAAGACTGTTCTTTCTTCCAGGAGATCAAAGGGCATGCCCCCCACCACACCAGCCACTCCTTCCCCACAAAACACCAAGAGTTCTCATCTTCTTCCCTGTTCCTCCACCAGATAATATACTCACACATAACCAGGCGTATCAGGATTAAATGCATGTCATGATCACTAGCTGGACGGTCACAGTGTAAATCCTGTGCCTCAGAAGGAAAGTAGTGTCACAGAAAGACGCTGCTAGCACCTATGTGACCCTCTGTGAGCATTCATTCTCTAATTTATGATAAGAGAAATCTTCTCTGTCGGCGTTAGCTGAATATGTGGCGTCCCGTGTCTTTGATCCCATATAAATATCTGGAGCAATTTCCCAAATAATCAGGCCCAACAAATTCCATTTACAAGAAAACAGTGAAACTATTCAACCCCTGACTCACCATGCCATTTGCTGGTCTACAACGATCTCACTGCCAACGTGACATGATGTATACACAGCCAAAGAGACAAGCTTATGAGGTTGATTTTAGGGCTGTCGCTTCTTTTAACAAGGAAGACAGGAAGGGTGAGGACCGACGATTACAAGTGCCTGCCCACCCCCTCGATGGGAAGACATCGGCAGGTTCAGTGTGCTGGAGACCAGTGTTAACAGGTAGGGAGCCCCTCACCGGAGCTTCTTCCCTGGAGAAACCATATTCATGGAACATGTTCTGACATAGCAGCACTTGGTTTTTCTAGAACTCATCCCTCCAGAGGATCTTTCGCTACCCTAAGACCTCTCCTATTCCATTGTCACTTGACTTTTTGTTTATCTGTTCTTGACTCTTCCATCTGGATTATAAAAACAAAAAATAAACAAACAAAAAAACCTGAGTGTGAGAAACATTAAACAAAAAGAAAGCAAAACCTTATTATTAACCATAGCACTTTAGACATTGCTATGTGTATAACATGCCTGTAAATAAGTTGAACCATGTGGAATATTTGATATTCAGCCATTTTGACTTTTAAAGGCAGCAATTTCATAATAGTTCAACTTAACACATGCTGTCTCCTCTACCTGGAAACTTCTTTGGCATGTTTCTTTGCCAATTAACTCCCACTCTTATTTCAAAGTTTAATTCATCACTTCCAAGACCAGCCTTCCCTGATGAGGTCAATTCTTTCTACGATAACCTCACATGGTACCCACCACTGCTCCTTCACAGCTCGATCTTAGTTATAATTTTCTATTCTTGTGTGATTATCTTAATAATGTCTTTCCTTCCCACAAGGTGATAAACTCCATGGAATCAGACTGTGCTTTTTTTGCTCACCACTGTGTCTATTGCATAATGCCTGTCACTTAGTAGGTATCAGTAATTATTTACTGAATGAATAAATGGGTGTCCCTAACCCACATACATCTGGTGTGACCAGAATATCTTCCTGATAAGGCAGAG
Organism: Smutsia gigantea; assembly: GCA_032199065.1. Taxonomy (NCBI): domain Eukaryota; kingdom Metazoa; phylum Chordata; class Mammalia; order Pholidota; family Manidae; genus Smutsia; species Smutsia gigantea. Next base: position 13,204 of record JAVSCE010000799.1, on the reverse strand, counting down.
AAAATACTATTCAGTTCTCCAGCTTTTCCCCAAATTGTGTAGCTTACTGAAGGTGACTGTCCCATAAAAGTTTAGACAGATGCAGTGACTCAGTAATGATCTCTGGTTTTTTTTTTTTTTTAATATCATATTTGCTTCTTACTTTCCTGAGTTTCCTTCCTGCTGCAGCTTCCAGGAGGAGGTTCTGTCCCAGTTTTAAGCACTGAGATCAGATCCCTTTTGAGCTAGGGCAAATTTAAGAAGTTCTTAATTTGGAATGGCTTTGAACATTAATGAACATGGTTGGTGAGCCTCCGCTTCGCCCATGGGTCTGATAAATTGCCGTAATCCTTGTAGTCAAATCCGGCCAGCTGTCCTAGCCTTAGAGTCGACATCTCTGTGTTAGAGGCCCTGTATCTCCAAAACCTTTCTTTTTTCCTTATCTTCAGGCAATGCATCCCTGAGTGCCTGTTTGCCAACCTAATCCTAGTTCTGCTACCAGAACATCCCAGCAGAATGCCATGTCCAAAGGGAAAAATAAGAAACCACATGGAGTCATTGCAAGTATTTAGTAGCGTTTCAAGGAAGGGAAAGAGAGAAACTCACAAAAGAAACTCACAAAGGTGGTGTGTTCCTTCTCAGCACAATTAGCTGAGTCCAGAGAGAATAAGACTTGCCCCTTTTTAACCTTAGATAGTTCTTCAAACTTTCTGATAATCATATACTTATGTCTTCAAGTTGTGGGGAAGACTGCGTAAGAAAATGTCTGTGTGTCTAGTGCAACATCTGACAATAAAAATAATACAGACTAAATGCTAACTGTTATTAATAAAAAGAGACAGTGACTATGGTGATTATACTTTCTACCCCAACACCAGGATAAAAAGTAAATTGCTTTCGCTCCAAAACCTTTACTTTATTGCATCTTTCATGGAATGCAATGTCATAGAAGTGACTGGACTGGGTCAATTAAGAAGCGGTCATTAAAGATACTGGTATGCAAAATCCTTACTGTTCAGTGAAATCATAACTACTTTCACTTTTAAGTGCTTTTCTGTATTTTTCCTTTTAATTGCATCCTAATTCCCACATCTGAGTGTCTGGAGACTGAGGCTTTCAGCAAGCATCATCACCATTAGCAAGGACATCTCCCCCCTCTGGTGTCTCCGAATGGCCTTAATTTCTGCAGCTCTAGGTCCATCTGTGGGCAGGTTGATGCTTCTTTCTGACCAGTAACCAAAACTAATCTTTGACATAAAAACTAGCCCATTTCACATGAGAACCACTGACCATCCTATTAGTACTGGCACCATTAACTCTTAAACCATGCAACCGTACTCCTTAATTATCTATCCAGACACTAACCCTACTGATCGTACACCTTTCCTGCAAACAAAGGGCCTGTGCCACCATGATTTTTTAAATTTCCAATTTCTTTCATTTATTGATTTTTCTAATATGCACAATACTGCATGTTTCCTCATATAAAACTTACTTATGGGAGGATTTCTAAGTTTAAAGTTGCAGTTTCCTTTCCATTTCTCTGTAATTTTTTGTCATGCTTTTTTTTCTATGTATATGAGATTTTTCTACTTTTCATTATTTGTTTAGTTTTTAAGAGGCAGTCTACAAGGCTGAAACATCTAAGTGTGCAAAAAAGTATACAATGAAAAGTCTCCCTCCCACCTAGGGTTATCACTGCTCTGCATGTCTTCTTTATCATTTCAGAGATGGTTACTCATATACTGGCTGATACAAACAAATCTTCTTAATTTTTCTTAACATAAGTAGTGCCTTACTATACTTGCTGTTCTGTACTTTTTCTTTCATTTATCATTTAAATATATTTTAAATATCTTTCCACATGAATGCATATTGAGCTTTTTTTTACAGGATATTCCTCCATGGTAGGAATATACCATAATTTATTTAGTCAATGCCCTATGATGGACATTTAGACTACGTCTAATCTTTAGCTCTTATAATGATGCAAATGATTCAACACAGATCATGTGTATTTGAGAATAAATTTTTAAGAGGTTGACTTGCTGGGTCAAAGGGTACACATGCACATTATAAATTTTCACATATGCCACAGCCCTTCATAAAATTATACCAGTTTGTACAATACACAATAAGGTTGTCCATACACCTTTCTTGTAATTCATCAATAAATATATGACCTTTTCAGACTTTTGCCAATGTGATAGGTAAAGAATTATATCTCAGGGCTGTTTCATTAACATTTTTCTTATTATGAGTGAGATCTAGCAGCTTTTCATTCATATGCTTATGAATCATTTTTATTTCCTTGACTCTGGTTTGTATACTGATAAATTTGGGCCTTTAAAAATATTTGTATTTTCATTATAAATTGCTGAGCCTCCTTTATATATATTGATAATATTAGTCCTTTTCTCCATGTATTGAAAATATTCTAAGCTCATCAGTTGTTTTTAAGTTTGCTTATTGTTTTTTGGGGAGAAATGGACAAGAGTAAGTTTCTTTTTCTTTCTTTTCATTTTTTATGTAGCTTATTTTACCATTCTTTTATTTTATGGCTTCTGGAGTTCCACTTCATGTTAGGAAAACCATCCCATCTGAGGTTTAAAAACAGTCCCATGTTTTTCTTCTAGTAATTTTATAGTTTCAATTTTTTTCACTTAGTGATCTATTGGAATTTTTCATAGTGTATAAAATACAGACCCACACTTATTAGTAGACATTTATCCTAGATGTCTACCCAGCTATTCTAAAATCACTTGTTAAACAGTCCAGGTTTCTCCAATGGTTTGAAAAATCACTTTTTTCAAATATTAGTCCCAGGATTAAATTAGTTGAATGCATTTACTTCTAGGCTTTAAATTCTAATCTTCTGATACTTCAGCTTATGTGCCAATATAACACTCATTGCATTATGAAACTTTATCATATATTCTAATGTTTTGGGTATCGTTTGTTGTTGTTGTTCTGTTTTGTCATATAAACTTCAACCACCTTGTCCAGGACTTTTTACTGGGGGACCATGTCTAATTTATGGTCTGAGAAAGGGCTGTGATCTTAGTGATACTGTCTTTCTACTCAAGAACATGGTATGCCTTTTAATTTGCCCACATTTTCTTCATAAGCATCTTGTGTATTTCTTGTTAATTACTTAGCATTTTAGCTTTTGTTTTACAATTGGAAGTGGAGCCTTTTTTGTCCCCCAATATATTTTCTAACGGGTTTGTTTGAATATTTGAATTTATCGATTATGTATATATTTTAATCTCAGTAACTTCCTGAGTTATTGTTTCAAGTAGTTGATTTTCTTCTATTTTATGAGTATACAATCATTACCATCTGGAAATTAAGATACTTGATCTCCTCCTTACACATTTTCATATTTCTAATTTTGTTCTTGATCTAATGTTAGCTAGTGTTTACAGGACTCTGTGAACTACAGCATAGCACTTAACCATGACTGTACCTGACACGCACTGCTCCTGACTTCAGTGGGAAGCTCCTAATAAGTTGATAAGATACAATTTTATCAACTTAAGAAAGAATTCATCAAAGGTTATTGATTATATTTATTCTGAATGGAAGTTGAATTTTATCAAATGCCTTTTCAGCATACATGAAGAAAATCAAGACTTTTCTCTTTAAGTTATGACCAGTGTGGTTCAATATAAGGAAACCTTTCAAGAGTGCCTATTTGTGAATATTAGTTATTTAGGAGTAGGAGTTGACACTGGGGTTAGTGATTGATAGTATTTTTTTCTCCTTTTCAACAATCTGTGTCAGATTTTGGCAACAGTTTTATAATCTCTCTTTAAAAGACGATGGAAATTTTCAATCCTGTTTCTAGGCTTTAGACCAATTTAGATTGTATTATAGTTTTCTATTCTTTAACACTTTGGTAGAACTCCCCCATAAAACTATCCTGGTGGTATAGCCTTGACATTTTTTTCTCTTCTATGAAATCATTCTACCTTTATTACAATTTTTTTTTCCTGTGAATACTTGTGCTAAATTACTTTTCCTATCAAAATGTTCATTTCTAATTGTGTTCAGTTGCCACACACACATACACCCCAACTTGTAGGTCAATGGATATTCTGTGTGATTCTTCATGGAACCCAACCCTCATCAGTTTCCTGAATCACACTGAGGCTAGGCAGTTTCGTCTCATCTAGTTCACCCCTGCACTGAATGTTTCAAACAGGAACATCACTTTTGGCCTTTGAGAAGGAACAGAATACATGACCCCAAAATATGTCACTTTGGCAGAGAATTATTTAGACCTTCAACAATCATGGCCTAACAGGCTCAGGAAGAGCGGTTTACCTTCCCCTTCACTACGTAAAAGAATTTAGATAGAGGGCCTGTACCAGGAGAGAGCTAATACCAAGGTAACGACCTATCAGAAAGATGTATGTGCATGGCATGGAGAACATCTGAAGGGCAAACAAACGTTTGCTCTTCTCATCTCCTTATGAATTGTCTTTGCCTTCTTAGGAGCCCACACCCTTCTCTGCAGCTCAGGACAGCATATAAGCCTCAGTTGCTTGACTGCCTTTGGTTCTCATGTCTTTGGGGCTCCCATACATGCAAAATGTGTTATTCTTTTGTTAATCTGTCTTATGTTGATCTAATTATCAGACCAACCAACGAGTTAATAATTAGACCTAGAAGGGAAGAAGGGAAAAATCTCCCCTCCCCTACATCCTTCACATGGTGTCCTTTACCTTCAGGACCTGTTGACAATCTCTGGGCACTGCCAAGAGCGTGCTCTTTCTCCCCTGCTTTCCTCTCTCTGGTTCCTCTCATACGATCTCTGCAGGAACGAAGTTGTTTTTGAAAGCTTTTACAAAGATTCTGGATCTCTTTCCAGATTTGACTAAAAAATGGAGTTTGTATCTTTGTTTCACATTTTTCTTGACATTTTGGGCTGGCTGGGATAATGAGTTAGAAAGCCATTTTCATATTAAATGTCCATTTTTTAAAATTCTTCATAAACACTTAAAACGTCAAAGTCCTTTGGGGTTACTTTTAAAAACTGAAAATAATCAAAATTTTGCTTAGAACAACTTTAAATATCTAGAAAAAAGATCTAAAACCATGACAGAGAAACTCCATTTTGAAAGAGAACACATCTAATAAAATGCTTCCTCTCCTCCTCAAATCCAAATCTTAATATTTATATAGAATGGGTGCCAAAAAACTGAATCCGAATACCAAGAGTATAAGAAAGGGTGTGGGACAGTTCTTATTTTCTGAGTATAAGAAAATTTGGCTGGTTGATTAATTCAGTTCTCAGGTCTTAGCATTCTTTATTCTTTTTCATACAGTGCCACCTCCTCTCCCCACCCCAAGAAAACTTGCCCCACTGGCAGTGATCACTCTCCTGGACACAGCAAGGCAATTATCCGTATTTTCCATTCCATAGGCAAAACTCTCAAATAACAGGTAATCTGAAATCCAATCTCTGTTCCTGGAATCTGAGCTGTGCCTGCAGATGTAAAGTGGGGACTGCTGAGAAGAACTCAGGAAATGGGTAAGTGTTGATGCATTTTACAAGGTTGCATCAAGACATAAGAGTTTCCTGACCCATAAAAGAGATTAGAAGCAACCTGGTGGGAACAAATGCATTCATCAGGTTTTCACAAAGGTCCATCTATCTCTGTCCACCCTATGCATTTCCTACAGAGATCAATGGACCAAACTTGCATGGTTCATCGCAATCCCTTATGGGGACAAAGTGAAGCCCAGTACTTCCCAAGAAACCACCGGGTACAGAATGTCCTGGATCTTGATAGCTCTTTTGAAAAGCTGTCAGAATGGGTTGCTAGACCTCCAAGAAGTCCCTAGGTTATCCTGTTTGAAAAGGACTTTCCACCTATAACTCAGTATTTAACCAACTGGGCTAAGAACCTACCAATCAGGAATAAATGTGGAGACTGACCTACTTTCTTGCTGCTGTTGTTCTAACCCAGCAAAGTAAAAATTCCAGCCACCAAACAGGGAAGTTGAAGGTGATTAAGTATACTAAATCACAGTAACATTTTTTCTCTACGAAAGGATTCACTACAGGGATTCTTCCGAAGGTCCTACTTTTCACATATGTTGAATTGTTTTGAATAATGCAAAGGTTTTCAGGACCTGTAACGTACATGTGAAATTGAAATGACAGTATCAATTACCAACAGCCGAAACTACTCCTTTATATTTTGGAACCCAATCTAATTTTGAAGCCATTGTAATCAATTCTGAATTCTATATACTCTTCACCTCTACAAAAAACCCCTTTGCTTTAGTTTCTCTCTCAAGAAAGATGACATGTTCCAATTTTTAGGGCTGAAAACTATGCAGACGTCTATTTGCCCTCTTTTCCCAATAACTTGTCAGCTCCTGATGGTGATTCCCTGATATCACCAGTCTATTCCTGGTTCCATAAACCATATAACGTCTCATGGACGATCGCTTTTCTAGATCCTTCCTAACTGGTGTTCAGGCTCCCAACCTGGTCTAGATATTGCCTATTTCACTTCCCTGTTCAGAGCTCTTCAGCGGTTCCTCTTTTCTTTTGGTCCAAGTCTCACTGCTGAAGCTGGCCATTCAAGCTTCCCATGATTCACCATACTTCTATTTCCTGCACCATTTACCACTTTCTCTGACCTCAGAAGGCATATCCAGCTTCAGCTACTATGTGGCTCTCACTAGGCATCCCCATTAAAGGGGATTTTATACAACATATAGCAAGGGTTGTTTTGCCATGAAGCTTGCAAATGCTTCTTACATATTTGCCTGCATAGGATAATCACAAGAAAGAAGAGCCCCCAAATTTGCATTTAAACATTTCCTATGTTGCAAGTACTAAGACAGGACAGATATGTGTTTATAGGTATATTTAGATTTCTGCACATGTGAGTAAAAATTGGATGCAACAGTTTCACAATAAAAAGATATCCATTTTTTAAATGACTTTTTTTCCATAAAGCATTTCTATTTATAAATGAGAAAACAAGACCCAAAGAGGCTAGTATCCCCAATGCTGGGTCACAACAAGACTCATTTGAATTTATACCTGCTAATATTGTGCTACATTTTTGTTTAATTTTATGTCCCATCTACTTAGTCTATCAATGGACGGTTCCTCTCTTCCTGTTCACTTGAGCTTGTGTTCATGTTATCTACTGAGCAGTAAGACAGTAACAACATATCTTTAACACAAGTAGACTTAAATAATTTGCCAAGCAGTACCTGATGAGAATCAAGTTCCCTGAATTTCAGTGAAGGGTCCTCCTTCCCTGATGGAGGCTACTTTCAAGTTTCGTGAATCCAGTGAAAATCAATGATGCCATCTGTAATGTTTTGTGGAGTTACAGAGGAATAGAGAATGTCAATCTGAAATACATAAACCCCCTGGCTTTGTTACACCTTGGGCTGTACTTTGGAGAGAAATATACTACAGTCCAGAGAATTCCATCAAAAGATACATTTATCATGATTGAGTTTAACATTGCTTACCATTCATCACAAAAATTTTGTTATTTGATTTTGATTTAAATTATCAAGACAATTCTGTTTACATCCCTCCTCCTTGTGCCTATGTAGAAGCCAAGGAGTTACGATGAGTCTTCTATAAATGGATTGTGATGGTTAATTTGTATTGTGCAAGAAAAGTTAACACCTCAAAGTGTGAGCCCTTTCACTAAATGTAGCTTTTCAACTGCAAGGGAATAGTAGAGTTTCAAAAAATAAAAAAGATTGAGTGAAGGAAATATGGTGCTGATTTAATTACCAATGCAATGAAATGTAAACCATATTAAACATTTAAGGTCTAAGCCACTCCAAGCAAGATCAAATACTTTCTGAGAATGTGAGATAGTTCCTTAATTATTAAGAATTCAGCTTTAAATGAAAAAGGAGGAATTCAGTAAGTTGAAAAATTATGTAATCACCCAACATGCAGTCATTATACTTTGTATTTCCAGTAAGTAATTTTGGAGAGGGAAGGGGATAAAGCATATGAATTAGGAGTCGGGATCACTTAGCTCCTGTACTGGAAACAATGAAGAGAACAATTTATCCTTTGTCAATAAGTGTAATAGGCTGTGACTTTAAATGTCCTGTGGGGAATAACTCTATTTTATTGTTTATCTGCAGTGCAAAGACTCCCTCTGAAGACTTTATACAACATGTCATTCAAGCAGATGAAAAATGCAATCTGTAAGAGAGCTGTCTGCACCTTCTTTGCAAAGAGTAGCTTTCAGTGAAAGAAAACTATACAAATATTTACCTTGTTTTTGGCCCTAAGAAGCAGGGATTGTGTAAGCAAATTATCAGCTAGCTGTAGACTTCCCTCAGTGCAAATGGAAATACAGGAATAATCATCCAAAGAAATGTCCCTGCCTAGGATAAAATTCTTCCAATTTTATGTGTATTTATAAACATGGGTCAAGTGATTTTAGAATCCAAATGGGGAGAAAGGGACTTAGTGATTCAGCATGACTTTGAAAAGGTACCCACTGGCTAATGGTTCCAGAAAATGAAGGATGGGTGGTGCCATCTGTGATGGACAGTAGCATAATGTAATAGGGGTTTGGTTCAAAGTGGGTGGATCTAACCAATCACATTATGCATCCCAGGATAGCTTATTGGACAACAAAGAAAATGTTGTATCTCTATGTACACATTGTTAGTTCCTCCTTCAACTCTGAAAGAAATTGGCCTCAAGTATAATTCAGATACACAGAAATCCAGAATCTGGGGTCATCACACTATTCCTCCAGCTAGGACATTTGCATGGGAAAGGGGGTAGGAGTCTGTAATGGTGAGAAGTCATCTTGCCACAGGAGCTGCTGAACTCTAAGTCCAATGGCAGGCAACTCAGAAACAAAAAAGCCTCGAGAAAAATAGAGAAACCAAGTTCTGCTTAGGTTTTTATTATTCACAAGATAACTAGAATAGAATATATATTTTAACTCTTTGAAACTGATCACGAACATAATATAAGGTGACTCAAGTACTGAGCATACTATATGAACCAAAACACATGAATCTGCATTGACTCATTCACTCAGCCAATATTTACTGAGCGCCCGCTGTGTATTTAGCACTTGGATAGTAATGACTAAGATAAAATTCCTACCCTCATGGAGCTTACAATCCATCACCTTGGCCTAGAAACCTAAGTTACTGCATTTGGACTTGCATCTGTAAATGTTGCATATTTCTACAACTTTATTTGGTAACAATAGTTGACATCTGATTGCTGAAGATTACAACATTCTCAAATCCTGTCTAGAAGTACCCATTCAGAAATAGCAACTGATCACTAATCCTTCTGCATTCTGGCCTCATTCATATTTTACAAACCTAGCTAACAAACACATTTCCTCCTCAGAACTGTAAGTGATTGCTCTATAAAGACTAGAACCAGATGAGTGGTTAGTAAAAATAGAACAGATGTAACAAATCAGCACAGAAAGCCTGATCTTTGGGGCCAATAAATGATACCTTTCTTCCTACCTTATCACAATGACAGGTCTCAGGATTAGCTTATTAAAGCTTCCTAAAGGAAGATGGGGAAAAAACAGAGAAAAGAGAGAAATAAAGAAAGAGAGAGAGAGAAAGGGAACAAGAAATAGAAAGACAGAGATGGAAAGAGACAAAGAGAGAGACCAAGAAAGACAGAACAAACCAAAGTCATCCTATTTCTAGCTGTGAGGACACTGGATCTAGTTTTGGAGCAACTCTTCAGCTGCGAGTTACAAAGCAGCCACCCAGACAAGCTTAAGCAAAAAGTGGGAGCTTATTCATTCACATAATATACAAAGTTTAGGAATATTGTTGGCTTCAGACACAACTGTTTTCAAATCCCAAATGATGTCATGTAGACTCAGTTTCTCTCACCCTTTCAGTCCAGCCTTCTAGGCTGTTGGCCTCATTCTCAGAGAGGCTGAAGCACTGTGGTCTCAAGGCCACTACAGCAGCTCCAGGCTTTACAGCCCCCTTTGCTGAAGTCCAGCTAATGTTGTGAGTCTCCTGGCTGGGATTCCCAGGAAAAAAAAAAGATCCCATTTTATCTTCTTAATCCTGGTTGTGTCAGGACAGGACTCCCTGAGGTCAGGGAGGCCTGATGTGCTGACTGGCTTAGGACTGGGTCAGACGCTCTTGGCCCTGCCCAAGTGCCTTCCTGAACTCCTGTGTTGAACAGATGGGTGGGAGTGACTACCCACCGGACAGTTATCAAAAGGAGGAGAACTGGATGGTGAGAGGCCAAAAAATAATCAATGTCCACCAGAGAGAGTGGTTATCTGCAGGTAGAGGAGGAAGCTGATTTAGGGTTCCTTTCAACATAGACTCACTGAAAGATGGTAAGACAAAACCTAGACACACATGAAGATGGAGGGATGGCTAAATAGAAAGAAAAAGAGAGCAAGTTAGGACCCTGGTATCTGACCTCTTGCTTGCATAAACTATGCCTCGTGTGAATTAATAAAAAGGTGACAGTGCTGGGTGGACAAATTAAAAACAGCAACCATTCTGAGCCGGCAAAGGACAAACAAGTATTCATTTCTGCTGGTGGGCACAGCTGGCCAGGACCATGACTGCCAGAGGGAGTGCTCACTGGATTGTAGCATCCCTTTGGGTACACACCTGACTCAAAGTAACGATCAAAATGGGTGATCCTGCCAGAAATCCCTCCGGAGAAAAAGATGAATTGTTCTTAAATTGGGAGGAGACTTGACTTTTCACCCCTTGAGGAAAGGAAGTAGTTGAAGACATAAAAGCATTGTACAGAGACCTGATGTTTGGGAATCTGGGGCACTGCAAGGTCACTGGAAAACAGTATGTGCCATACTGTTTCAAGTCTAATACAAATTGATCATGAGACTGCCTTATGCGGCACTAAGAAAGAAAAATGCTGCCAATTAGACTAGGCATAGTATCGATTATAAGAGGCAACCTAATATCACAGATGTTAAAGTAGGAAAAATATGCATCTTAGCGCTGATCAAACACAGTTTAAAAAGAAGGCAGGAAACCAACTGTCCATGAAAATAAAGCTTTTTCTAAATTGGACAGGAAATGGTTGTACAGGATAGTAAGTACAGGACGTAATTCTGGCCATCAAGAAACTTTAAATAATTAATCAGGATTATCTAATTAGGGGCCAAGGGAATGCCTAACATTGAATGCACACTTCTCTGCATGTTAAATGTGAATTCCTCCAAGGAGTTTTTTAGTGTTCATCAGACCAATTCTATTTTAGGGTCAATCTTTCTGGGACCCTAAAATATTTATAAATCACTGCTGTAAACAGGGAAAATACTTTTTTTCTAAGTACATAACATTTTATATCCTAGGAAAACCACACAACTAACACTAACAGCTAAAGCTACCCAAGAGAAGGAATTAGAAACCTTCTGTAACAATGACAACAAAAATAGTACCAACAGGGATGGCTGGTATTTATTCCATTCTCGTCACATGCCTGACACTGTTCTATGAGCTTCGGTACAGATTGCCTCATTCAACATGCTCAGGCTAAGGGTTGAAATTATATCCCCAAATGGAAGCCACGGGACAGCCTCGCTGGGCTGTAGACACAAGGCCTCTCTTTCAGACCCTGGAGCTCATGGAGCTCATTTTCTGCCCTGAGGCCCTTGCACGGGCTGCTCCTTTAGAATGTTCTCCCCCAGCTCTGCACGCGTCTCCTTTCCAAATCCAGTCCTTTCTCAGAGCTCCACTTCCACACGAGCTAACTTAGGTCTCTCCTCTTTACTTTCTCACGGAAACCTGTTCTTTTCCTCCACAGCATGGACTCCAGCCCAAAATGATGCATTTGTACACTGACCTCAAACAACAAGGGCTAGTGTTTATTTACACTTATTATGTGCAGACAAAACTCCAAATGCTTTGTGTCTCATTTTGGCTTCACACCAGACCCAGAAGTTATTTTTCACATTTGATATACAAGGAAATTTGAAAGACACTAAGCTAGTCTGTGAAAGTGTTGGGAGTTGAACCGAGGCAACCTAATTCCAGGGATATTAACACACTTGTTCAATGGCCACCCCACTAGACGAAGTTACATGAGAACAAGGAATATGACTTTTTTCCTCATCACTAAATTCTAGGCTTCTAACTCTGTACCTGCTATGTGCACATAATAGGCCTACTGTAAATATCTTTGACTAAATGAGCATATACATGAGTTAACAAAAAGGGAAATGTAGAAAGCACCAAAAAGTTATGAAAATTTTAGAGGGAAAACTTTGAACTTGATTATATGTACCCATTAGTTTTTTCCTACTAAATTAAAACTGCTCATCATTCACTTTTCATGGTGGAACATTTTGGTTTAATTCAAAGAACCCGGTTTTTCTTTGCCACTGGACTAGATGAAATTAGAAGTCCCTTGAGCCTGTGAATCTGGTGCTGCCGCCTATCCACGGCCAGCCCCCTGTCCCAGTGGCAGGCCCCCTACAGGCCTTACTGCGCCTGCTGCACAGGGAAGGAGGCCACAGTGTGGTCTTCAAATACTCTCCTCAGAACAATCAGGGCCACAGGAAACCCCAGGAATCCCTACCAGAACATCCCGTGGGGCAGATGCTTTTATAGCTGGCAGGATGGTGAAGAGCAGGATTCTCTAAATTCTTTAATGGCTGGTGAGAAGTCCCTATCAGCACAAACACTTGGATTAAGCTGCCCATCTCCCCCCTTGCTCCATTCCCTGCAGCAGTAAGAGCTCCAGACTGAATCTGCAGACAGGCATATACCATCCTCCTTCACAACCCATCTAAAGACGTTTTAGAGACTATCAACAAAGACAATTCTCAGACCTATGGAACAGGCCAGGGAGCAGCAAACATTTTCTACAATGAGATAAACATTCTAAGCTTACAGGCCATATGGTCTCAGTCACAATTATTAACTCCATTCTGGAAGCCACAGACAAAACGTAAACAAATGGGTGTGGTTGTTACCCAATAAAATTTTATGTATAAAAAAATGCATGATTGGCCTATAGTTTGCTGACCCCTAGACATAGACCTCATTTAATTAACAGCTGCTATAGTTAAATTTTCATCTTATTCTGGTTAAAGTTCCATTTCATTCTGGATAAACCTTCAACCTGTTCCACTCTACCTTCTTTGGGAAGTCCCAGAAAAATGTTGATAAAAAAGATGCAGATAGTGAAATGCCATTTGCATGAAAAATTTAACCATTT